>JAKUBE010000088.1:0-33180 GCA_030674755.1 Metschnikowia henanensis | reverse complement strand
TATCAGTCAAGCTCACTACTCCTATGAGCGTTCCTGGGCGGCCCGACTCTTGTTGGATGGTGGTCGAGTCTGCAAGAACATTCTCAATGGTGGAAGTTGCCCCAGAAGCAGATGAAGAGGAGCCCGATTGTGCGTGTTGAACCGAGTTTCTTGACTCAACTATCCACAATCTATGCGACTGTGTTGCAACGAGTTTCGCAATCACTCTACCTAGAGAAGATTGCTTGCTCACATGGAAAATTGGAAATTGATCTTGTCCGCGCTCGATTCCCTTTTGGGACAAGTTGTACGAGATAAAGTTCATCACGGGCTTGAAAAGGTAGTGTGAGTTCTTCGTGGAAGATACGTTCCTCACATCCACGATGGATATGTTTCCTATCAAACACTTGTTCTTGTCAATGATGGCCAACGAAGAGACTCTCAGGTGGAACATGAGTTCCAAAGCCTCGATCAATGGCTGGTCGCCGTAAATTGTAAGTGGCGTGGTGGATCCGACCTTCAAATCTTGTAGAGACGAGTTCAACAAGAATTCAAGAGATGGAAACCTGCGAGCGTTTTCCCACAAGAATCGAAGCGTTCGTCTCTGAGAAAGAATACCTGTGATCTTGTTCTCGTTGTTGAGAATCGCTACACGGTGCACGCCGTTTCCAAAAGCCTCGACTGCCTTAAAAAGCGTCTGCGATTCCTTGAACTTGATGAAAGGATTATTGGGATGTAATTTGACAATGAAATCCACTGGTACCTCCTCACCTTTCTTCGCTTTTGCGACAAATGCGAGCAATCTATCATGCTTTTCCTGGGCAGATAAGGCCTTCCCAGTATCATCCGTCAACTCGTTCTGTACCAATTCATTGAGGTTGATTCGGTTCATGACGAGCAAGAGATATGTATTCAAATCCGAGTAGTCGAATGAGAGGCAGTTGGACAAATCAAACGAATCCTTTGATAATGACACGGGTAACGAGGTCAAGTCGTTTGTCAGCAACGTCTCGAAGGCTTGTTGGACGGAGTACGAGGAGTTAATTGAAATAAGTTTGTTCAGCTCAGTCAAGTCCACCAAAGGGATCTCGCTCCAGTCTAATTTGGGAGCAGACTGGTAGACAAAAGACGACGACCTCGACGAGATCGAAGTGTTCCGCGATAAGCTGAAGTCGTCCAGCGGATTGATGGTCTCTGCGGGTAAAGGCGGGGGTGAAGATAACATCTCCACAATTGACGGCTTGCGCGTGTTAGAGGCTTTATGTGGATTCAATTGTTGGCTGTTGATCACGGGCGATTGTGGGGACCGCAGAAAAGACGAATTGTGAGACATGGCGGCTGCGAGATCTTGGTAGCTATGGGAATTGGACTCAGTTCGTCTTTGTGTAGCTCTTGGTGAATTCCTTTGCGAGTGTGTTCAGGTAACAGAAGCTTGGTGGATTATATATGAGCACCAAAGTGTTGCTGTGACCCCAAATTAGATACAAGGTTCTATTCTCTTGGCACGAGAACGATTCCAAAAACTGACGTAATGCGACAATTGCTCTTCAATATTCGGTTTGTATTCCTTCTTTGGAGAGCACGATTCCCCAAGAAATAGTCTTCTACAAAAAACAAGACCTTCCGGATATATTGATAGAAGAGTTCGTGCTAAGTTGATTCTCGGCGGCTAAGCAATCACTGGCTGTAAAAATGTGGAGGCAATTCTCACCAACGGATTGTGGTCGCTGGTTTTGTGTGCGGAGTGATACGGCGGCAACTATATATTCGGCAAGAAATATGAGAAAGTTGCTAGAGACGCCCTGTGCTTCAGATAAAGTGTGGTATGAAAATAGAAAAGTGAAAGGGGAAAAGCGGGATATGAGAAACAAGTCAGGGCTATAAAAAAAAGCGTCTCAGCGAGAAGGAAATACCCCTTTTGCGTGGTTGAAGATAGGGCAAACCGGAGAAAGCGAAAGAAAGTGCGCGTCTTTCAGCGGCGTGAGCCACCACCTCCTTTCCCCACTAATGCAGTGACCGGCAGATACGGCATCACGTGACTGCAGTCTAGTGTGTTGTGTGCAGGAACAATGGCCTGATGAGACTGAGGTGGCAGGAACAATAAGAAGTATGCTTGAGGTTTTCTATTGTGGTACTATAAGCATTTTGACGAGAAGGTCTGCGGCTGTTTCAAATTACAATTAGGAAGTTTTATCTAAATTATAAGGGGGCGCAAGGAGAGTACTGTTAGATGTGGGAGTCAGCGAGAGTTTGCGCACGTTTGTGTATTGTCCGCGGTAGTTTATTAGGGGAAGAGAACAGAGAAACTGTTCGAGCGATAGAGATTGGAAAGATACGTCTTAAATGGCAAATTCTAGAAGTTAAAATTCATGAGACCAATATTGAAGTTTTTCCCTTACCGCAGGCGAAAAATGATTAATAGTATGGACTGACAATGCTCAGAAGGAAAACCCAGGAGCCGCGACAATGAACTTACGTTTCACTTGTTCTAACAATGTAGTCGAGACAAAACGCCCCTTTTTCAGGAGGGGAGAGCACCACCTCTTTGAAAGTGTCAGCACATAAAAAAAATGCCTAAAGAATGGTAAATTTTCTTGTGTACGTCAAATACATAACTATCATCAATATATGTGCCACTGAAGTCAGAGCATGAATTAGTGAGCTGAAGTAAGCGATCTTCAATTTCTTCGGTCCGTGTATTGTCCTCTTTGAGCTGCTGAGTACGGTTTAAGTTTCTTTTCAGCTTCTGCATTCTCTTGTTCATTGATCTTGAAACTACGTAGATAAAAAATTCCTCGATCGAAGAGCTTGAAAGACTCCTTGTAAGGTGTGATTGAGACACTTGATATTATTTTGAGTCAATCTTCTTTCTATTGAATTAGTTTTTGTCTGTGGTGAGACTGTTTAAAAATTCCCTCGATGGTATTTTCTTGTAAAAAGCTTGAAACCTGGCCTCAGATGCGTATCAGATTAATGACAAAGTAGCATCATCAGACTCGAAACCAGAGCTAAAATGATCATTTCGTCAATTGCGTGGTAACGTTTTTCTTGCTGAGATCCATGAAAGAAAGTGATTCTCCAGGAGACCAGAACTATCGAGGTCTATCTCTATTTATTGAGCTGCTTTCTTATCATTTTATTTAAGGGGTTGAAAAGATTCATTATATATTTTACATCATGGACTCTTCTTTAAGGAGAAGAGAAGAGTGACTAATGCAAACCCCTCTTCTGGTTCATATTGAACTTCCTGCTTTCGGTTAGCAGGTATTATTCAAGCTGGTTATACAGAAACACACTTGAGGTGACTCAAAATAAGATTTTCACTGAGGTTGACGAGTTTCAGAAAACTTTTGTATGTATATTGTAAGGACGATACCAATTAAAGTTTAGGGAGCTCTTGGGAGTAGCTATACGGGTATACTTCTGGCTTTTCTTCTTCTTTTGGTCTCCGTTCTTCACCTTTGGTCAGACTAGGCGTTGATCTAAAAATAGAAATGGCTGCAAAATCTAATCAAAAAAAGCAGAGTCTAAACTAGTGAGCCAACATACCCGATGCTTCTACGTCTAAGCATACTGATAGTGTGACATGATTGGTGCTTAATTTTCGTTTTATCTATATAGTCTTTACTCCAGTAAAATGCTTTCGTTTCCGGGAGGTCGTGAAATGTAAAAGTAGAATGGAAGATCAGCCAGAGTTTAACCCACGCGCTCACAACTTCACCTCATAGACTGCTCACGGATTTTGAGAAAGTTTGTTTTGTCCCGAAAGAAGAGAACCTCTCTTCCTTAGTTTTTCCCTTTCTGCTGCGTTATGTGCCTCACGATTAATTCTCACGGGCACGGTGCCCCGGTTTTCTTATTCATTGGGGTGCTCGCTCTTCATTTTGTGTCCTTCGTTTTCCTCCTTCTTTTTAACATACAAATCCTCCAACGATGATTGACAGTATTTTAGTCCTTATAGGACTCATGGCTTGGATCCTAGACATCACTGGGCAAGCACCCACTGTTTAGTTCATACTTTCATCTCTTTCGAAGCTCTCTGTTCCGGCTGATTTTGCCACCTCAACTATGGCCAAAATCCGGTGAACTTGGTGCACATCAAACATCGAAATCTCCATGATTAATGACGCTGAAAACAAATCCAGTGCCATTAGTAGCATTGTGTACCTGGGCGCCTCTTCTGACGACTTTTTGATTTTCTCCTTGGTGCTGTCGCCAATTCTCAGCTGGCTGCAAAATCCGAGGAGTATGATTCGTCTTATCCGGAACCCCACGAGCTTTTCTCTATTTTGTAGGACAATGACACCGATGCTTTTTCCGCTAAGACTTTGTCTCCAGTTTTGAAAGCCCGGTGCTTTATTGACTTGCCAGTGGCGTCCTTGGGAATTGTGAACTCAGTCTTTACTGATGGTAACGCTAATGGGCGAGGATTTTTCCGGTAACATCTTGAGCTTGGTCAACAGTACAGCCGGGCTACTTCCTAAAACCATTCTAAAAGTAATCCCATTTAAGAAAACAGCTTTTCCGGTGGAAGTCACCAATGCCTGATGGCGAGTAACAAACACAAGGTAGAAAGCGTAGAAACAGACGGAGATCGAACCGGAGAAAGGTTTACAATGAGTCTTGGAAGTGGAATGAAAATACGTGAGGCATCCGAAAGCGTCGGGACCCAATCCACCATCTTAAGTAATCCCTACCTGACTTTAGCCGAAATTGGCGATGATGACTATCAGACAACTTGCCCTAGACGCTAAAGAAAAGGAAAGGCCAGCTCTTCGAAAGCTTCGGTATCTTATTAAAAGATCTTGCTACTTTTTCCCGCTATTATAAGGCAGGACGTTGAATTTTATGAGTCTGTGACTTTGATCAATGTCTCAAACTTAGAAACTAATAAAGGCTCCACTTTGGGTCTACACCTGAAAGAAACGACGTCCTCATTGGGTCGCAAGTTGATAGTAGATTGGACCGAACCGCAGACATTTTTCACGTCCTGATGCCTACTTTGGTGGAGTTGTCGAAACCAAAATAGGATACTAACGAGTGCTCTAATGGATTGATGCCAGGCCAGTCTCCCGCTCCTAGAGCCCAGAATGCTCCAATTTCTGTGGGTCTCTCGAAAGCCACCTCCCCCTTACAAAAGACACATGTGACATGTAAGAGCCAGCTTCGCAAAAGACCTGTTACTCGGCAATTGATGAGAGTAGTTTAGAGAACAGGTGGGAGGTTCAATGTAGGAAATAGCACACTCGCTCCACGGTTTCAAGTGGTACAAAAGAGCAACCAAGACACGGGAAGTCAGATCTGCTCATTCAGTACCAATTGACATGGGCAACGATCTGCTTGAATGGGATTGCGGCACCGGTGCCTTTCTCGTCAAGCCTCATATTGTCTACTTACACAAGAGAAAAGTGTGAGCCTACCGAAAATGTAACGGATGAGGAGCTCACAACAAGATAAGGAGGGACAAAAGAAGCAAAGGTACTATAGATAAGAGATAAGGAACGACAGAAGAAGAAAAAGAAGACCAATTAAAATTAAAAAAGTAAGCAGAATAGTTTGAGTCACTTAAGTGAAATATTCAGGACTAATATACGCATTTATGCCACGCAGTGACCATTGTTTCTCGTCCATCTGGCTCACAACCGATGTCTGCTCAAATCAATGGGCTTATGACTAACAAAGAATGTTTCCCATGGCTTTTCCTAGAATCTTTCACATTGTTTTGAGGATAGATTCGAGGGCACTCCCTTAGGATTCAAACCTTAAGAAAAGTCTTGACACAAAACAAGTTGAGCCTTACATTTCTTAAATAAATGAGTAAATGCATTATGGCTTTGGCTCCGACTCCTGAAAATTGTGTGTCAACTTCTCTGCCCTCTACCTTACTAACTCTACACCTTTTATATTTTTTCGAATATGAAGGGGATCTAAGCAATCTAAGGTGGAAAAGAATCCACGATGGTTTCATGAGGTCTTGCCATTGTACTTAACAAGAGGAGACAGTTCGATGATGATCAACCGCCATTTTTAAACCGATCATCTTCTAGCCCTATTGCCGGCTGACTGTGGTTTTCTTGCCTCTATAGGCTTCGAATCTTTACAATTGAATGTAAAGGTGCGCATCCATAAATCTTCGATAAAGCTATTAGGTGTGAAGCATTTCAGCCCCTAGATCGCTGTATGAGATCTGTCCTTCAAATATGTTGCTTGAGCGATATTGGGTTTGTTTCATCGCCTGGATCAGCTTTTCTCATGCATAGGTCCCCAATTAATAAATATTCGTGGTTGAACTCATTGCTATTTCTTTCATCAGTCGAATCTACTTGTTATCAACGTATCGCTGTTCGAGCAAGCTTACCTCTATGTACACCTTTATCATGCCGCAGACCTTCTACGACTTTTCGCTGAAGTGTCGATAAATTCAATGAAAGAATACGGAAGCTAAGGTTTTACTATGAGTTTGGCATACCCATCTTGAAGTTAGCCTTGAAGCGATGATTTGTCTTATCGGAGTGCACAATGGCTCCTCTGAGAATTAGATTGATAAACGGAGTTGCGGAAATGGCCTGCGTGCCTTCATCCTGCCGCAGAAAGACAAAGAAATTCTACAATCTGCTGGAAGCACCACCACTGCCAGTCTGCTACAATCGTGCCGAAGGCGACAGTGGCGCATCACCCGTGTACGGCATATAAGCCGGTCGCGCACCGCCCCTTGCGTCTGCCCAACAATCTACGTGCGTGGGCCAATGCCTATCGCGAGGATCGCACAGCAGCGTTGCTCCCTAACGCCTGAGGCGGCGTTAATAAAAAAAGAAACGTGCCTAGGTCTGTATTTGGAAAAAAGGAATATGCCTCGCATACGATAGGGCAAGCACTAAGCGAGGCAAGGAGCTCCGGAGATCCGGGCACTCGGCCCCGTGCTAATGACAATCCCGGGACTTGCTTTTATTAAGGCAAAAATGAATAAATTGCCCATTAGAAATAGTCAAAACAAGGCTTTCTCTTGCTCGGTGTATGGAAGAATTGTCCGATGCCCAATTTTTCATGTCGCCGTAGGGGAAAACCTATTTTAATTCTCTTACGAGGCCTCGTCAGCTTTATTATCCGACAAGTGGTACCACCGGCCTCACCCAGAAACCCTCGGAAGTGGAGCCGCTTTTTTGGCGCGAACCCAACTTTTCACCCTATCTGCCTGCACACTGGCCGCGATCGTTTTACTTTTTGCGCCTGCCCTTTAAATAGGATCGCACCCGCCAGTCCGTTTGCATCTACTCCTAAGTAATCAGAGTATCGCTTGTTCATACATCAGCTAGTCAGAATCCCGATAATCAATCACTTTTTGTTTGTGGATTTTCGCTCTTGTCTCCAACTCTTGCAACATGTCGACCAACGATAACTTGGATTCCGTCGACGTGCTCGAGCTTAACAGGCTTGCCGCCGGCGCTCACAAGAAAAATCCCAGAATCGTAGCCGCCGGCGTGGGTGGCCGTTTGATGGGCACAAAATCGCTCGTGAACGTGACCGCCGAGCAAATCACCAAAGATTCCGAGACTTTTTTCGAAAAGGACGAGCGGGAACGGCTCAAATTCTCAAAACAGCAGCATATTTCCGACCAGCCATGGACGCTCAGCAACTGGCACGAGCACATCAACTGGCTCAACGTGATTTTGGTCATGGCGATTCCGGCCCTGGGGGTCTTGTATGGTATCAACCATGCGCCACAATGGAAAACCGTTGCGCTTGGCTTTGTCATGTACGTGTTTTCCGGAATCTCGATCACAGCGGGCTACCACCGTCTATTTGCACACAAATCGTACGACGCCCACTGGAGTGTGCGTGCGTTTTTTGCCTTTTTCGGCGCCGGCGCAGTGCAGGGCTCCATCAAATGGTGGGGCCATTCGCACAGAGTGCACCACAGATATACCGACACCAACAGAGACCCATACGATGCTAGACAAGGGTTCTGGTACTCGCACATGGGCTGGATGTTGACGAAGGCCAACCCAAAGAACAGAGCCAGGGCCGACATCTCCGACTTGACGTCTGACCCGATCGTCGTGTTCCAGCATCGTCACTACTTGGCGCTCATGCTCTTTGCCGGGGTTATCTTGCCTGGCATCATAGCCGGTGTTTGTTGGGGCGACTGGGTGGGCGGCTTCATGTACGCCGGTATCATCAAATATCTTGTCATCCAACAAGCAACCTTCTGCGTGAATTCCTTGGCCCACTGGATTGGTGTCCAGCCATTCGACGACCGCAGAACGCCTAGAGACCACGTGTTGACTGCGTTGGTCACGTTCGGGGAGGGCTACCACAACTTCCACCACGAGTTCCCCTCGGACTACAGAAACGCCTTGAAGTGGTACCAATACGACCCAACTAAGGTGAGTATCTGGGCTTTGTCCAAGGTTGGCTTGACTTGGAACCTCAAGACCTTCTCGCAGAATGCCATCGAGCAAGGCTTGTTCCAGCAACAGCAGAAGAAGTTGAACAGAATGAAGGAGAAGTTGAACTGGGGTGCTTCCGTGCAGTCCTTGCCTGTGTGGGACAGGGAGTACTTCAACGAGATTGCCAAGAAGGAGGGTCTTTTGATCATCTCCGGTATCGTGCACAACGTCAAGAACTTCATCAAGGAGCACCCAGGTGGCCAGGCCTTGGTGAGGGCTTCGTTGGGCAAGGACGCCACCAAGGCGTTCAACGGTCACGTCTACGCACACTCGAACGCTGCGCACAACTTGTTGGCTACGATGAGAGTTGCCGTGATCAAGGACACCGAGGTCAATGGCGACACCTTCGACTTGCAGGAGGTGATGATGTCGAAGAAGGAGGCCTAGGCCGCAAGTCAACCGGGTTAGTCGTTGCCCTCACAGCGGCTAAGATATATATATGGTAGTAATGGGATACATTTTGTTTTACGTCTCGAAAGTCGAAGGGAAGCTCGGCCAGCAACTGTAGTTCTGTATGACATTGATGGATCCGGGTTTTAAGAACACTCTTCCTAACTTTGATTTGTGTCAACGACCCATTATGATAAACGTGCGAAGAATCAGTAGGCTATTTTTCAAGGGTCTTTTCTATCGAATTTGGAATATGTAATGGAAACTTCCTGCAGCATATAACCCTGATGCCAATATCTCACACCGAGATTGGCCTGGTTGATCTTATCCATCTAATCAACACGTGATAATAAGTATTTTCACACAAAAAGTGAAGTTGAATAAAACGAGACATCACTTACTGTCAAATCTTAAACCCCGTGAAGAGATCGAATTTTGAAACCTGAAGTAGTGATCATCTGCAAATTTATGGCTGACTAACGATGTGCAAAGGGATGGCCATACTATCGGAGGTCTTTAATATGAGGGAGATTACCAGCAGATGTCAAATAGTGATAGTTATAAAGTGGTAATAAAGAGCAGACGGCACCTTAGAAATGACAGTTGGAGAAAACTTTACAAAGGCGAAAGCGAAGACGAAACACTCATCAAAAAAGACTGATTTGTCTACCTACTGAAGGACCTCGATTGGCTCTTTTCACAATGGAGACTCGAAAACGCAGGTACCAAATTACGAGGTACAGCTAGGAAGTTGTGAAAGATATTCAAAAGAATTTCTTCCTGAAATAACTACTTTCCAGAAATGTGGAGGCTAATAAGCCAATACGGGCCTCGCTTCCTAATCTCATGTAAACTTCCACACATTATATCCTCGTTCAATAATGAAATATCTGTGACTTCCCTGATAAACCTTGTGGGTCACGTGTGGCCGGCTATGCATCATCCAATGGTTTTGTTTACGAGTCGAATGACGCGTTGACCGTCGCTATTCTATTCTCTTACAAATTGGCCGCGACTAGCGCGGCTTTTAATTTTCCATAATTTCCGTAACTCTTACAATTACGAGTTTCCACGTCCCGTTTCCACGGCATAGGCGAAAATGGGGTGATTTCCTTTCTCTCTAGTGGTGTGATTTTCATGCAGAGTGGTGCGCGACGGGTGAAGCCGGCGAAGCGAGGGCGCTAGCGACACCCGTACACCACCCACCTGAGGAACAAGAAACGTGTCTTAGGTCCCTAGCTTGTTCTATTTCTGGGACATATAGATACTTCTAGAAGTCTTTAAAGCCTCTGCTAAGTAATAAAACCCTTTTCCTCGCTGACCCAATGAGATTGTGGACAAGATCCGCGATACTCACTCGAGTATCAAGGCACGTGATGCTCGGCGCTTTTCCCGGCTGCACCCGCAGATCGAACCACCAGCTGCGAAACCTGTGACCGCCTCATTTTGCACCCAGGGCAAGAGTGGTACGTTTTCTCAACCACGTGTAAAGTCCAATATTCTATAAGAGCCACAAATGCTTGTTTTTCTACAGTTACATTTTCCCATCACACAAACAATCTTTTAGTCAGATCACTTTGATCATCAGATCTCTGCACATCTCATATATTTATTCACATCACTACAACATACAATGCCTGCTGCTTTGCCTAGAACCACATACATGATGTTGATGAGAACCCGTCACATTCCAGGACTTGTAGGGTGGGGAGCAGGACTCGGCTTTTTTTTGGGCTGGCCGCATGTGGCGATCGCGGCTGCAAACAAAATGGCCGATGCACCAGATATTAACATGGCCTTCTTGTGAAGAGCCTAGTTCTAAAGATAACATTATTCATTAAGTATTTATTCAATTAACGATTCACGATTGATCATATTTGTAGTTATGTTTCTTTGAACAGTGTGCTTGTGCTAGCTAACTCAAGTTTTACTAGACTCGTCAATCTCATTTCCGAGAAGCAATACGAATGGCAACGCATGTAGAGAATCTTTTCATAATCTTGTCGGCCAAAAATGTCTTGAAAAATTAATGTCAATAGGAGATACTACAGTTAAAAAGTTGTGACTGCTGATTGAGTGGAATCGGCTATTCCTCTCTGTTTTCTTATGGATGAAAATTTGGCTCCTTCCCTTCACCAAAGTGCCCCTGAATTTCGTGTCTACCGTGCTTTTGCAGATTGTCTTTGGAAGTATGTGCACATGAAATTATTGCCAAAAAATCAAGTTTTTTCAAAGATAGTCTCCCTGATAATTCAGCCCTGAAAGGGGCTAAACTTCTTGCCCTATTCTTATGCATATGACTCTTGGAATTCATAGAAGGAAGCCTCGCTCAAACCTAAACTGACCTTTCATTGTGTTATATAGGTTAAATTGAAGCAAATGAAAACATAGTAAGAATGTGATTCTTACACCCAAATTTGTTAATGTCGGTATCCTGTGAGATTGACTGCTAATAATTTCTTCACTGGTGAGGAGCTCATTGAAAATAAGCACTTCAAAAAATTCACAACTCTGGCTCCATATCTCCCATATTCCTCCCTTGGCTAATCTTTTATGGGCCAGTCAATTTCGTATACAATCTCGACGGGACGAGCCCCTTTGCAAAGGCTTTGATACGCGATTGTAGAGTCCTCGCATAGCTGAAAAATTGTGTCGTGATTATAAGATACCCTCCTCATCCAGAACGACTTTCGCTTATCCTCCAAATCAAATTCAAAATCAGGCTGATCCCTCAAAACCAAACTTCCGTTCAAATCCACACCCAAGAAAGTCAAATCTCTAAAGCTGGTAAATGGATTTAAATCGTAACTGGAAAAAAAGGTGAGATTGTCATTTGCAACCAATCGATCGCCATCAAGCCCCAATCTGATTCGTGGATGTTTACCTGAAGATTGAATATAGAGAGTTCCTTCATGAATCGGAAGAAAACTGGAGATCAGAGCTAGCGAGTGTAGAGCTAGAAGGACTCTCATGGCGCGTTTCCGATGGACTCTTTAGCAATTTGGGTTTTGGTTTTTGGCGCTTTTCGACAACTAAGGATCGTTGTTTATTTTATAGGTGTCACGATACTATATACAACATTAGAGCAGAAATTGGAGATGGTGGCAATTTCACTTGAGGTTTTATTTCAACCATAGCTGATAAACATGAAATTTTGAGTGCTTTTTGATAACAATAAACAAACTTCATTCAACTCATTCAAACCGCATCTCAGCCCTCCCCTTCATCGAAGAAATGCGAGTGTTTTTATCACAGGTTACCTAAGTCTTTTTTCTGTTTATATCTAAGGTGTATTTGAGATACAGCCATATTATACCTCTTCAAAGCAGAAGTCCATCACAAAGAAGAACTCCTGGCTAAACTTAAGTCTTGATGAAATGAAGCTCTTCGTAAAAGTGGGCGGACTTTAGAACCTCGAATCGAATCTTACCCTATTTTCAGGTTTAAAAGCTAACCAAGCTTATGAACTCCTAGCTCTCAAAACGAATCATTCTTTCTCTATCTCTACGACCAAGTATCACTGATAAACGCCATTTACAAGAAAGCCATTCCCATATTGTATATCACACTATTACCTATAAGGATTCTTCCGACACAAAGGGCCATGCTAGATCAAACTCAAGGTCAATTGGTTTTGCACCCCTACATCTACCCAGAATACTAATCAGTCGATCGGCACAAAGCTGGAAGATGTTCTTTCCATAATATGTTAGATGTTTTTCCCAAAACGACCACGGTGTGTCCTCCACACAAAAACCCAGATTCGGATATGGGGACGCAACAAGCTTGCCTCTCTCGTCGATATTTACATACTTGTTTCCCTCGGGAAATTCGAGAACCCCGGATTCATGGAAATTCACATACGAAATGCGATCGTCGACCAAGATCAGCCTGCCGTCCAGCCCAATGCCGATACTATGCAAAAGTAATTTGCCGCTTGAGTTGCGAAAGGTGAGAATGCCTCGAAGCATAGATGCCTGGGCAACACCAAGCTCTTGGATGAGGAAAAGGAGCAAGACCCTACCAAAATATTTCATGATTCCTGGTTGGTCTCGAAACAGAAGAAGCTTTTGCCATAAATATACTGGGCAACTGGAATGGTACGGGTCCATTCGGACTTGCAGGCAGATGTGCCAATTTCAGTGTCACAGCCTGCGCAGTAAGAATTCGGATAGAACAAGATAAGTGAACCTCAAAGATTTTGAAAATCTTTGCATCTTTCCTTTGATTTCACCCACGCCTCAGTGGGCCCCTCTCATTGATATACCCTTTATTGAATGTAAACCCCCATAGATATGTAAAAAGTGATGTTGTATGAAAGAGCCCTCAAACCCTGCTTTTGGCTTTTTATTGATGTGTGTGATTTCAGCCAAAAACAAGAGCTCCTGTTGAGCCCATTTCATGCAACTCAAAAACAGCTCGACCATTTTACGCGGCCCGTTCGTTGGGCTTGCTGATCAAAGACTCAAGTGAAACATCATCATGCTGCCCGACCCTTTGTTTTTTCAAATCCTCAAACAATGCGTCCCGCTCAGCCTTGGACAACTCCTTCGTCTTTTTTCCCTTGATGTGATACATTGGATTCAAAGATTTCATGGTCACGTTCTTGAGCAAAGGCAAGTGGCCGTATTTCTCCTCAAAGCCCATCAAAAACACCGTGACGATGATGAAAAGCCAGTAGAGATTATAGGAAAGCACGGAGCCGTATGTGGCGGAGTTCTGCCAGCCCAAGAGCGCATTGAACACATCCCAGCCATTGTCGATATTGGGATTGCAGCAGTTCACGTGCCACACGGATTCCTTGATGTTATAGGTTCCAGGCCCCGACCCGTTTTCAGCAGCATCGCCCCCAGTGGCCTTATTAAACACGTAGGATTCAAAAAACCATACTGACCTCGAGAATAGACCCGCGGAGATCAAATACAAAATGCACGTGGACACTATCAAAAAGATCTGCAAGGAGAAGTTGGCCCCTGAGTAATACATGATGAATCCAACAAGGAGCCCGGCGATAAGACCACATATCACCGGAAGAGGAAACGAAGAAGCAGGGGAAGTTAAGCCAACGCCGCCCACAAAAACCACCGCCTCGAGGCCCTCTCTTGAAACGGTGATAAACGGCAAAACAAACATGGCATATTTCTTCGTATAATGGTCAAGCCCTAGGCGTTTCTTCGAAGCTTCGGGGTTTTTGACGAGGGCCTGTGCCAACTTGACTCTCCACTTCTCCCTCATTTTGTTGATCCGGAGCATGGCAAGGCCCATGAACGTGATCATTATGGCTGCAATTAAACAGAAAATGGCTTCCCAAAGGTCCTCTGATTTGGACCACACATCGTTTTTAAGCGTGTAAAAAACCGCAATGAATGCACACCCAATGCAAATACAAAGCGCTAGCCCAACCCCGGCACCAACCCAGACTTGTTTGCGCAATCGCTTATAAACCACGGGATCTTCTGTGGCGCCACCGAGACCTTGTTTCAAAAACGCCAAAAGCACCGAGACCACAACCACTGCTTCCAAGGCTTCTCTGAAAACAACAAAGAAGATTTGCACGTTGAAGACCGCGACCATTATACCTTCAGAAATGGAATGGGCTCTGAAAAAGAGCGGTTCAAAATGGGGCGGACCAGAAGACAGAAGACGTTTCGGGTTCCAGAATGCAGCCAGGGCGTACACATATATATTTATTTCATCTATGGCACTGCCATCTCCGATCCGGAAATGTTTTTTAATTTGAGGGCAATTTTTCATGCATCCTGCCGCCTTCGTATATGGTTTGAAGCATGCCTCAGCCAATGGAGATTAATCAGATATGGCCTAAGAGTGCGGGGACTAATGAAACAAGTCTTTCAATTTTGCGAAAGGATAAAGTTATGGAGCTCCCTATGACTGTTAATATTGAATATCATTTCTTCACCCTGTTGTTTCCAGACACTGATGATTAATTGTCATCAAATTACGCGGCAAGTTTTTATTAGCACTGCGGCTATTATTAACTATCACTGCGATTTTCATTTGCATGAAAACGCGGCTGGGCGGGGTTTGGCGTTTATTATTTTTTGCGCTTCGTCGTATGTTAGATTTCACTCGGCGTTGGAACCGAAAACATCGCTGTTTCATTGGTCAAAAATTTGCTCGTCTGAAATTGCTCGTGGGTCTAATTTTGCCCGTGAGACATTTGACTCGTTTCCTATGCGATGCTCAGATCAAAATTCTTCTTACAAACTCCGGCCATTCCGACCTAGCTCCAAGTTTGTAGTATTGTAAAATTTTGCACCCTTCTTCACGCATTTGAGTGGTCAAATACATATTCACGAAGAAGTGAGTGTTTGCCAATACAAGGTCTCTAGGTAGCTAATTTGCTCACCAATCACTGTTCCGCCCACGTGACCGATGTATTCATGATGCATAGCATCAGATTCTTTTAAAAGTATTTAAAAAGCCCAACATTGAAAAGGCTATCTCTATGAAAGAATAGAATTTGAAGTAGAGTCGCATCCCTTATACTTTCTCTGTATTTCAAAATTCGAGTCCTTGCTTTTCCTATGACGCGTGTATATATGCTGAGCTCCAAAAGTGGGTGGGTTCTTTTGGGCTGATTTCAGAATGCTCCAAACCCTGGCATTTTGAATCATATTTACATTCAAAATAATAAAAAATCAGCTGGTTTCGAACAGAAACGGACTTCTCGAGTCTAAGTTGCAGTTTATCCCACCGTCCGAAAGGGCCATGGTCACGTGCCTCTGCCGCTGGCACGTGAGCAAGAAATTGGCGATACAGATGATCCTATTCTAGCCTAATTTACCCGGATATTACACGTTTCTTGACCAAATACCAAAACTCATTTAAAAATCAAAATTGTTTGAACACCGAACCTTTCCTCTGGTCTCCCGTTATTATAAGCAACCGTTAACAAGCAAGAATACCACAAACACTAAAAGTCTTCCCAAAATTTCAAAAGATCTCGAGACATCGAGTAACAACAACAAACAATGAAACAGCCACTAATTTTTATAAACAGCTGATATTTACTTAGAAATCTATTCTGAACTTCGAATACTGCTCAGACTCCATTTTCATAAAAAATCCAAAACCAATCAACTTACGCGAGTCCTGCACACGCCGGCTCACCCACCAGCCCCACTCAAATCTTATCAGTAGAATAAAGCTCGGGTCATACTTTCAAGTTGCAATCCAATTGAAAGCCATGTCAGAACCATTCAGGCCCGTCAGCGAAGTCCTCTCGAGCGGAAATAAAAAGCAATCCTTCAACGACATTTACGGCGAGCCGGAAAACTTCTTGGAGATCGAGGTATGTTCTACATTTAATCTCTTTTAGCATAGAGATGATTTCACAGCACCACTACTCTCTGACACGTGCTAACTTCCATAGGTCCGCAATCCACAAACCCACCTTGGCCGCGAGCAGTATACAGACTACGAAATCGTGTGCCGAACAAACATTCCTTCGTTCAAAAAACGGCAGAGTAAAGTCCGCAGAAGATATAGTGATTTTGTGACGTTGAAACGAATCTTGGAGCAAGAGCTGACCCGCGTGGTCATCCCGCCGCTTCCGGGGAAAATACTATTGAGTCTGAACAAATTCAATGATTTGAATATCGAAAGCAGGCGGCAGGGCTTGGAGAAGTTTCTCACAGTGGTAAGTGGGCATCCTTTGTTGCAAACCGGGTCAAGCACGTTGGTGGAATTTATTCAAAATGACCGCTGGGAGCCCAGGTATCATGGATACTGAGTTTGATGAAAAGGAGTGTGAGAGCTTGGCACATGGGCTGGAATTACTGGCTGTCGATTGTAGCGTAGAGCCAGGTTCTTGCAGAATCTTATTAGCAGGGGGCAGGGCTCTTACCGAAAAAGACAGATGACTTGTTAGCAAACGGGCATCAAAAGTGGCTTGTCTTCGGGGTTTATAAGGATACAAAGTCTAGCGCAAGGCTTGGAACAGTGAATTTTCATAAGCATGCTTTCAGTTTAATCACTTGCACTTGAAAATATGACTGAGTTCGTGGCAAGTGTCTGTGATCTGAAACTTTCATTTCATTTGATGAAAGGTCTAAAATCGCAGAAGCATGACCCAGCTCCACCATCTGAAGTATACAATTTTTAGTCATGCAAGGGCGTATTCTATATTCACAAAGAACAGTGATTTTTTACATAGAGAACATTGCTGATAAGTATGGTGAAACTGACGTGATACCACCAATTAATTGGAAGTAATTCACGCCCCTTCTAATGAATCTAGTGCAGAAAATCGGTCCCATCGTTTTCATAGTTCCCCTCAATCCGAGCCTCTAATATGCGGTTCGGATTTTCCATTAAGCGCGCCCCCACTCACGCGAAAAGCCGAAAGACGCCGAAGTCAAAAACCGAGAGGACCGGTGCTTAACCCCGACACAGGCCCAGCGCATAAGGAGACTTTCTCAAGAAAACTGCCCCTTTTGAATTTGCGCGAGTTCCCGATTTGGAAGTTTTCCTCTCGGCCTTTGGCGTTGCCAACCGGGGCTTAGACATAACGCGGACACTAGACAAACAGTTTTGAGCATTGTCCTTGAGGTCATCATTCAAAGTAAAATAACCTGAAAAATGAAAACCAAAAGAGGGGTTGTGGATGAAATCTCGTACAATAACTCTCTATTGCACGAGGACCATCTACGAAGAGAACTCAGGAGAAAAGGAACAGGTAAAGAAGAAAAATATTTAGAGCCTCTGGACTTATGATTTCTCCAGATATTTGTTGGCCAAAAAAAGGTAGATTGGACGAGCGGCAAGTGCACGCCCATTCCATACAATAGTTTATCGCCGAAACCCCGGAATGTTGCAGCTTACCCCAAAGTAGGCCTGCACGCAAAACTGCACCCCTCGTTTTGCTCCTAACTCCAGGCGAGCCAATCTCCGAACCTCGAATGCCCCACATTTCACCTGTATTGGACCATCTATATAACGACGAGTTTCCGCCAGTCAATGAAAGAAATCAGAACCAAGCAGATTCAAACACCAGAATCGTCTCAATCCGCGTCGTCTCCAAACCGGTCTGAAACATCCTGACACAGCTGCAAAAAACGAATAGCTGCGAAAAAAGAATAGCTGCGAAAACGCTACACTGAGAACACCCACCATGTCAATTCCATCCCAACAGAAGGCAGTCATCTTCGAGACCAACGGCGGGCCTTTGCTCTACAAGGACATCGACGTGCCCACGCCCAAACCCAACGAGCTTTTGATCAACGTCAAGTATTCGGGCGTGTGCCACACAGATTTGCATGCCTGGAAAGGCGATTGGCCGTTGGCCACCAAATTGCCTTTGGTTGGCGGCCACGAGGGCGCGGGCGTGGTAGTGGCCAAAGGCGAAAATGTGAAGGGGTGGGAAATCGGCGACTATGCCGGCGTCAAGTGGTTGAATTCGCTGTGCAACTCGTGTGAGTTCTGCCAGACCACCAACGAGCCCAACTGTGCGCTGGCAGACTTGTCCGGATACACGCACGACGGGTCTTTCCAGCAGTATGCAACTGCAGACGCAATCCATGCCGCACGCATTCCAAAAGGCACCGACTTGGCGCAGGTCTCGCCCATTTTGTGTGCGGGGATCACGGTGTACAAAGCGTTGAAGACTGCCAACTTGCAGGCGGGGCAGTGGGTGGCCATCTCAGGTGCAGGCGGAGGCTTGGGTTCCTTGGCCGTGCAGTATGCAAAAGCAATGGGCTACCGGGTGTTGGGCATCGACGGCGGCAGCGACAAAGGGGAGTTTGCGCAGTCGTTGGGCGCCGAGGCGTTTGTGGACTTTCTCAAATCGCCCGATGTGGTCAGCGACGTGCAGAAAATCACAAACGGCGGGCCGCATGGCGTCATCAACGTGTCTGTGTCCGAAAAAGCCATGCAGCAGTCTGTAGAGTATGTACGTGCTACAGGCACGGTGGTATTGGTCGGGTTGCCTGCGGGAGCCAAGGTGGTGGCGCCTGTTTTCGAGTCGGTGGTGAAGTCCGTCAGCATCAAGGGCTCCTACGTGGGAAACAGGGCCGATTCCGCCGAGGCCATTGACTTTTTTACTAGGGGGCTCATCAAGTGTCCGATCAAGGTGGTGGGGTTATCGGAGTTGCCCAAAGTGTACGAGTTGATGGAAAAGGGCCAGATCTTGGGCCGGTACGTGGTCGACACGTCCAAGTAACTTTTGGGATCGGCCCGTTTTGAAGGAGGCTACAATGCTGAAAGTTCTGTTTGAATTTATGTAAAAAAATAACGATTTATGGTTTCGCGTTGGGTTAAATTAGGCACGTCTATTAGCTTTGGCGAGTATGAGACTCACGGCCAGCGCACATTTTGTTGAAGAAAGAGTCTGAAGAAAGTTTTCAGAGGTTCAACGGAGACTGATTTTTGATGGTGAAACTGGGCATGGGTTTACTAGTCGAGCTTGAAAAATTGCGGAGTCGTTGAATCGCGTTTTCAATTTTCTATTACCGTCGCTCCAGGTGGAAACCCAGAGTTTAGTTTCTCAGATCATGGTCAGGAAACCCGATATTGAAGAGTATCGGCTCATTAGAATTAATGAATTTGCACAATCAACGAATTCTAGACATTTATAGTGACCAATTAAGCGTCCCCTAGCTTCCAGATTAGGCTTGGTCACGTACACTACGCCCTCTTGCATTGCAACAGGCAAAGGCAAATAAGACAAGATTTGCGTTATGTCATGTTCAATCTCGAGGCTCCCAGCGCTTAACGCAGCACTCAGAAAACTTCAACCAAGTGTTTTGCTCTGTTTGAGCCATATGCCTCCGCAACTGTCAGTGGACTTCTTTTCTCTTGAGAAACGGCTCAAACAGTATACTCCCTTTTGTTATGAGCCGCAGAAACTTTGAAAGATCAAGAATACCTATGAGGGAGGTAGTCAACAATTTGAAATAAGTGCTTCCATCCTTCTGCAGAAGAATCTCTTTATTTCCTGTTACTATTTGCTATTCTAAAAATAGTCGTCTCGATGCAATCAATCGTGATTGCCGACAAGCTGCTTTGGGTTTCTTTCTTCTCGAAAGTTGCCCTCTTTTGCAATCTTCTTTCAGTTTCTCTCTCTTTTTTTGTACGTCTTCAAGATCCCGCACCCATGTCTCCAGTATTTGTCGTCGTACAGATCTCGTCATTTTCGTAGTTACCCAACAGGTTTCTAGCGATGCACTTTGGCTCTATCATGGATCAAGACTTTGCTAAAGTATACGCTTTTTACTCTTTCGCGATTTCTGCTCTGCCGGCAATCGAGAATTTGAGCCACCACATCTTCCACACGTGTGCTTAATCGTATAAAATCAAATTCCAACACTGTTTTTGTAGCGTCGTTGTTTGTCCGTGCTAGCTCTAGAATATCCTTTGGCCGGATCCTGAAACCAACCGGAATTTCAATTCTGGTACTTCGTATGCTGGGAGTTAACTCCATCTGCCAAAAGGTCCTCATGCCGCTGATCGATACCAGCTTATCAATCCACACATTCGACTGAGTCTCAACAATTTACAGTGTTGCGGATTACGACGTAACTACGACTTCAAGACGCGCGAAAATCGTATTAGCAATATGACAACTAAACGATTCTAGGAACCGTCTTCCTCGTTATCGTGATCATACTTCGTAAATGTGTCGTAATTGTGTCGGGATGGATCTGGGTTCTGGGTAACAAGATGAAATACATCACCGGACAGCAAACCCTTTATCTGCTCGAAAACTCTTCTCTTCTTCCCTTGGCACTGTTAAAATATGAGTAGCGTAAAGTAATCTAGATTAACGTTCTTAACATTTCACCAATTATCTCTGCGAACTTTGCTACAGCAAAGTACATCGGTAACTAAAGTGATGCAATAGATTGGCTCCTTCTTTGCCGAGAGAACTATTGGTCGATAAAAATACCACGACCTCAATTGATCTCAATATCCTCACCCACGTTTTTTCATCACCTTCATAATCGTCAACTCTGAAAAGCGCTCAAATGCGCGTCATCTTCAACTTTCTCTTCACGAGATTCGGCAACGCCATATTTTCTCGTCACTTTCTTGCACTGATAATTTGAGGCTGGCTACAACCTTATCGTGACAAAACTTCACCAGAAAAGACGGGAATCACGGAGAAACTGCGATTCTGTCTTGATTCTGTCGTAATTTTACCGTAATTGTCGCAACCCAGTCGCAGTGAAACCATAATGAATCGCACCATACTACTATAAGGCTATAAGCTATGAACTTGAAGACTTGAAGCAATCTCGCGATGTCGAAATGATATCGATCTACGACTATAAGAAACCAATAGAATCTACGTCCTTGCTTCCATAACTTAGATTGAGATTGTCACCAGCTAGCATCTATTTAAAAGGCTCTGTTCAAAGGGGAAATGACCTCCTTGCCCTTGTAGAACTGCACGGTCTTGGCGGCCCTGTCGGCGACGCCCTCGGGCGTGAACTCGAAGAACTTGTAGAGATCCTCGGCCTTACCGGAAGCCCCGAATCTGTTCAAGCCAAACTGCTCGTGCGAGTACTTGGACCATCCAAACGACGACATCACCTCCACGGACATGATGGGCACGCCGTCGGGCAACACCGACAAGCGGTAGTCCTGGGTTTGCTTGTCGAAAGTGTGGAAATCGGCCAAGGAAACCACGTTGGTCTTGATTCCCTCGCCGGCCAATTTCTTAGCAGCGTCGATGGAGAGCGAAACCTCGGAACCGGAAGAAACGATGATCAAGTCGGGCTTCTCCGCGCTAGAGTACACGGTGTATCCTCCCTTGGAAGCTTTCTCAATAGACGAGCCTTCCAATTGGGGCAAGTTCTGTCTGGTCAACGCCAAAATGTGGGGAGTGTAAACAGACTCAATCGCAGACTTGTACGCGGCCGACACCTCGTTTCCGTCGGCGGGTCTCCACACGGACATGTTGGGGGTGGCTCTGAAATGGGCCAAGGTCTCGATCGGCTGGTGCGTGGGCCCGTCTTCGCCCAAACCAATCGAGTCGTGAGTGGCGACCCAAATGACTGGTAAGTGCGATAAGGCCGACAATCTGACGGCGCCCGCAGCGTACGACACGAAGTTCAAAAACGTGCCGCCGTAGTTCTTGAACCCGGCACCGAAACCCTGGATTCCGTTCATGATGGCGCCCATTCCGTGCTCTCTGACTCCGTATCTGATATAACGGCCGGTGTAGTCGCCCAAACCCGTCGAGGGCGGCTGGAAGTCCACCATGTCGGGGGCCCTAGTCAAGTTGGAGCCGGTGAGGTCCGCGGACCCGCCCAAAAGCTCGGGCAAAACAGGCAAAATCTTGGTCAACGCCATTTCCGACAACTTTCTCGTGGCCAACGGCTTGTCGTCCTTGGTGTACGAGGGCAACGCGTCGGCCCAATTCTCGGGCAACTTGCCCTCGAGTCTCCTGGCCAAAACAGCGCCCTCTTCAGGGTACTTGGCCTTGTAAGATTCGACGGTTTTGTTCCACTCCTGCTCGATCTCCTGGTTTTTCTTGGCAAGCGACGAGTAGTAGTCGTAGACTTCCTGCGGAACCACAAACGTCTTGGCGGGGTCGAAGCCAAACTTCTCCTTCAACTGCTTGATGTCGTCAGGCTTCAAAGGCGCTCCATGCACTCCGTGCGTTCCTTGTTGCAAAGACCCGTACCCAATAATCGTGGTCAAGCGGATCAACGTGGGTTTCTTGGACGCCTTGGCGGTCTTGATCGCCTGCGCCACGCCCTCCAAGTCGGTGTCGCCCTTTTCGATCGAGAGCGTGTCCCAACCATAAGCCTCGTAACGCTTCAACACGTCTTCAGTGAAAGCACAGTCGGTGCTGCCGTCGATCGAGATCTTGTTGTCGTCCCAGAACGCAATCAAGTTGTTCAATTGCAAGTGGCCGGCCAACGAGGAGGCTTCCGAAGAAACGCCCTCCATCAAACACCCGTCGCCCAAAAACGCATAGGTATACGAGTCGGAAATCGCGTGGTCCGGCTTGTTGAAAGTGGCTGCAAATTGCTTCTGTGCAATCGCCAAGCCCACAGCGTTGGAGATCCCCTGGCCCAACGGACCCGTGGTGACCTCGGCGCCCGGAATCTCAAACTTCTCGGGGTGGCCGGGTGTTTTCGAGTTCAACTGTCTGAACTGCTTCAAATCGTCGAGCGACATGTCAAACCCGTAAAGATGCAACATTGCATAGAGCAACGCGCACGCGTGCCCGTTGGACAACACAAACCGGTCTCTGTTGACCCAGTCGGGGTTTTTGGGGTTGAACTTCATTTCCTTCCAAACTGCATGGGCCGCAGGAGCAAGGCCCAAAGGAGCTCCGGGGTGGCCGGAGTTGGCCTTGGCCACGGCGTCGACGGCCAACAAGCGGATGGTGGAAATAGCCAATTGATCGATATCGGACATTTTGTGTGTTCGAGAAAGAGAGATGAAGGAAGAAGAAAGGGGGGTGGTCACGGGTGTCGAGAATTGCTCGGCCTTATATATGATGGCGGAATATGCGTCTGAACGCGGCCGGCCCAGTTGCTCCCATGTTGGGGCGAGTTCCGGGGGGTGGGTCGTGCGCGCGCACCTGAGTTCCGGGGGTGCTCCCCAACTTGCCTCGCCTTGCGAAGCCCCTGAGTTCCGGGGCCGCGGGAAAAACGTTCTGCCTGTCCGTCGACTCTTGAACTAATAAAGAAAAAAGATTATACATAGGTGTGATTGCCGCTCAAGCCGTAATATCTTTCACTGTATTTTCAAATTTGTTTTTGTTTCCTCTACCTTTGGCTGGCCCTTGGTGGCTCTTCGGACTTCGGGTTGTGCCGCGCACGTGACCTGGGCCCGACTTCCGGGGGCCGCGCCCCCGGCCCGCATACGTTCTGCTGGCGGAAATGATTCCCCCGGTGTCTCAAAACTATGATCCCTTTCAGATACGCCCAAAGGCGTTGCTTCCAAAAACAAGCGAATTTCAAGCTTCTTGACTCTTTGGGAAATTCTTTCCCTTCCGTTCGTTTCTGTCCATTTTCCACCTTTTCCCGTTTCTCTACTTTTCACGTTGATTATTACGGCCATCCTTGCTGTCCCGCTTTTCTTTTTCCTTCTGCTCACTTCCACCTCTCAGTCTGACATCATTTGGCGTGAGCCGCCTTCGATTTGCGATGTTTTTGTTTTATTTTTCCTTCACTTTCGCACTCCGACGAAGTCCGAGCTTTTCGTCCTCAACAGAACGATTAGCCAAATTGTGCAAGGGCTAGAGCGCACGGTTCTCCATGCTGACTAAGAGCGACTTCCGAGGGGCTAACACCCATCGTCAATTACTCAGATTTCTTCAGAAAGCTTTTTCAATTATTAGTACCCGCTCCTGGTTTTCCCAACTTTGGATTCAGGATTTATGTTCGATTTAGTGCGGTTGCCTTTCGTTGTTGCTGCCACCTATCAGATAACGAGACTAAGGCCGCGTGCATTCGGTTGCTCGCTGCTGGGTGCAAAATGACATCACCGCAAGTAGCCAATAATCAGGAGACCGTAGAGCGCTAAATGCGTGGGAGTTCACTGATTAAAGATTCTTTTTCGGTGTGATTACTAAAAAATGTAGAAATAGTAGTTAAAAAGAGCCGATATTGCGTTTTTCGCTTGGAGATCCTGGGATCCCTCTCTGATTATCTCTAAACTTCTTGTTGCTGGCGAGGGTTCTCCGCACAGACAATAATGTGAATAATAAGGTGATGCTAATTTTGAACGCAACGTTGAGCTGACGAGAGTCTGTGCCTCCTATTTGGTGTGGCCGCAATCAAATACATTACTCAATGTAAGACATGTGCTTTTGCTTTTTGGTTTGCCCGGATTATCGATTGCAGTTGTAATCGGTATATTCACGACAGTCAGCTCTACCTGCTAAATTCGAAAAAAAGACAGCAGAATCGTTTTTTTTTTTTTTCTAAAAGAGCTCCTAGCCTGACTTGGTCCCAGCATCGGCAGCCAATCAATATTGGCAAGCTTGATAAATTCAGGAATCAGTTAGACGGTTCTGACAAAGAATCACTCTTTTCATCGAGTGAGGCACAAGGTTTGCAGGGAAAGTCCATGTTTGACTGAGATTTTTGACCATGAGAGTCTGCAGAACATCAACATCGTATAAATATTTATGTAGCTCCCCGGTCTTTCTGGTCTTGCTTTGTCCCCTTTACCTAAGTCGTTTAATGGGTCGCGTCATCTAATCATCGCCGTGACTATCACCAACGAGGCAGATAGTTGATAAAATGAGCTGTTTTATGTTGCCGAAAATAGCGATGTAAGCAAGTCCCGGTGAAAATCAATTGTAGCGAGGTGGATACTTATCGCTAATTCTCCAATTTTGTCAACGAGAATCCAGTTTGATACCAAATCCTGGTAAAATTTAGAAAGGAGCTTTGCCAAACATATCCTACGGGGCAATATAGTAAGACTTATATGTTTAAGCTGTTGATTTCGGTGTTGGGTAAAATTTCTTGAACAGAATTCAGACATTCCTGTGGGAATGCTTCTCCCCCGAACCGACGTTGCGATCTTATGGGTTCTTTCCGTTTGGTTTTTAATGACTGGTGGCATCTGGAACTCTTCCAGTGACGTCCTATCACATGGTGTTTTCCTTAAAAAGCTGTATTTGAAACACTGACCTTATGGATACTGTCCCACAAAATTTAGAACGTATTATCTTGTATTGCTCTCCCGAGAATCTGGGCCAAACCAAAATAGTAAACCACAAAATTTCAAGATCAAAGCCCCTCGACCCCTCTTGAAGTCTATCTCTATAAGAAGCGGGTCCAAACGTATGGGAGACTTTTTATACCGAAACACGGCCGAAAAGAGGACGCTTTGCAGAGAGGGTATCGTCGATTTCTGATGCAGCATTTGGCTAATAAGTAGTTAGCTTTTCTCAGAAGAATCAACATATTATAAGGCTCATTGGCCAATTGCTGATAAGGTCAGAGTAGATGTCAATCTCATCTGGGTGCAAAACTGCCAACGCCGCTAAACCTCAATTAGCGTTTCGGACAACACCAAATGATTTAGTCTGTTGCGATTGAAATTTTCCAATCAGCACAGACAATTCAATGCTGACCATTCGTATACAATGCAAGTTAGGAATAGAAAAGGGTCTCACAGGAAGGAAAGGTCAAATAAAGTAAAAAGACATCTCATCCGGGATAAAAACAGACGTCACTCGAATTTGGGGAATGACGCTCATGATGAAATCGCTTCGAAAGCAACCAGAGGCTTTTCAGTAAACAGACTGACGTTACGAATAACTGATATTTACAAATTTCTCACATCAGACCGGCCCCTTTTCTCTAAACTTTTGTTCGCCGACTCTTCAGTACACTGATCTACAATCACAGGGCCATCGTAGGTCTCGTCGATTAATAAACATCTATGTTTCTCTCGCTATATCCAACACGAACGACTTGGAGCCGTCGTCACCATCCTCATCTTCATCGTTCTCATCTTCTTGGGCGTCAGGTACGCCAGTATGCCTTTCATCGTAGCCCACCTCATACTCACTCCTACCCAGATCGTCACGGCCTTGATCCTCGAAGACATTCACGGGCTGCTGTGGTCTCCTAGTAGACGTGGCGCGCTTGATTTCGCCGATATCCGAGTCCACATCGGAGTCGGAGTCTCCTTCCGCCGCCTGGCCCTGAGAATTTCGCTCTTCCCAAAACACCTCGTTGTTTGCATTATGAAAGGGCTCGGCGCCACCTTGGACAGCTCTCTCGTCGTCATACTCGTCCTCCTCATCAAGCTCCTCGTCCTCCTCAGCGATATCCTCATCAATGCGTGCAACGTTGACAAGTTTAGGCTGCGCCTTGACTGCCGTCATGGTCTTCTTCGCACTGGATTCTGTGCGTTCTTGCACAATCAGCGCGTTGTCGATGCCAGTGAAGTCGGAGAAGACGGAGTCGGTGTCGAACAGGAAAATCGACCGCGTGTTGTTCTTCGTGGGCCGGATCGTGACGCCGGGAATGTACGCAATGGGCAAGATGTTGGACGCGTTGGTCGTGGAGATCGTCGTCGCCACAGAGTTCCGTTTTGTCGTGTCGTCGCTGCTGGAGTACGAGCCAGCGCCGCGAGGATCTCCCGGTTTTTGAACCACACCCACGCCTGGCTTTCTGGCCCCCGCGCCGCCTCGTTTCAGCGCTCTAGGAGGCCTCATGAACGACTCGTAAGACGACAACCGGCGGTTTTTGTTTCTGCCCGGAGCAGCGGCCTGCGCCAATTTCTGCTGCGACGCCGTGCGCTCCAACTTCTCTCCCTGGGCAGTGAAGTCCCCGGTCTCGCCGCCGGTCTGCAGGTCCATCTCGTACTTGCTCTCGAAGCCATCTGTGTCGTCGCTGAGCCGCGGGTGTTTCTTGCGGTACACCAAAAGATAGTACAAGAGGAGCGCAAGCGCTAGCGCAACCGTGCCGCCCACGACGCCGCCCACAATCCCGCCCACCTGTTTGCCGGATATCAGCTTCGAGCTCGGGATGTTCACACAGATATACTCGGGGCACAGCGAGCACGTGCGGGCTGTAAGATTGCACTGCTGCCCTGAGGGGCATACGGGACAAGAGCCGTTGTCGGAGGGACAGCTCACACAACCGTTTGCCATGGTGGCTCCTGCAGAAGAAATGCTGGAGGTGGCGTCTGCCCGTGGCCGTAGCACACGCGTGTGGGCCGTGGGAATATCCATGGCGTGCTCACGTGATGAGAGGAAGTTTTGGGCGTTTGAAGGGGGTTTGAAGGGACGTAGTTTGGTCTTCTTTAAGGTGAGGAAAGTCGGCGTCAAAAGAGCGAATGGGTGTAGTATCTAGCAACTCGAGGCTTGGGGAGATGCTGGGCTGCTGGACGACAAGCCTTTCGTGGCAAAAAGGTTTTTGTTTTCGAACTGCTCTTTAAGGATGAGACAGTGCAGCAAAAAGCAGTTTTTTGAAGATCTGGCTGGAGATGCTTTGGAAGAGCACCGATGAAATCCACTCTGGCGAAGGGCGACGCTGCAGCCGATTCCCAGGTGAAACTTTCTGCAGGCGCGTCTCACTGATTCGAAACCGCGCCCCCGGTTATTTTTAGTGCCGAGACGGGCGTCACGTGAGCCACAACACCAGACAATGGAGTGCAAGATGCAAAAATGGAAGGAGGAAAATGCAAAAGGCATAAATGAAAACGCAAAACGCAAAAGGCAAAAATGCGAGACAAAGCCATGGCACTCCTTTTGCAACTCGCTGTTCTCGATGAAATCGCACGATGCGCTATCGCGACGCTTGGAGACACGATCAATGTGCACGTGCCAAGCCGGGTCTAGCCTGATCGATCTGAATAATCAGAAGACCCATCTCTCTCAAGGTCAAGATTCGTATACCTTTTTTAGGCACTTGACTTGGTGGCTTTTTAACGTTTCACGGCAATCTAGTGACATGAAACATGGCCATACTAAACCCATCTCGTGCACCCTTGTAGCGTAGACTGAGGCCAATTTTTACACCACCACAGGCGTCAACATCGCCAGTTTAAAAAAAGCTCAGAAAGTCTTCTGCAACACCGAGTCAAACTCGAAGTTGTCCTTGCGGCGCACCAACCAGCTGCTCTCGTAGTCGAAATACTTGTAGCTCGCAGTGCTCTCCTCGTGCTTGCCGTTCTGGAGTGCGCCCAAAATGGAGCGGGATTTCCGCCTCTCTTCTTTCTTAAACCACTGTTTCGTGGCCAGATTGAACACCCAGCCCCTGCGCAGCAACTCCCGCGCGGCGTTCCACTTGGACAACGCGTCCTGGGCCTCGTTGTAGTAGAAACAGAAAAACAAGGTGTCGGTGTCGAACTTCTTCATGATGGAGGCGGAGTTCAACTCGAACATGGGCTCCTGCGGATAGTCCACCGAGGAGGGGTGCACGTTGGTGGGATTGTACTGCCTGGGTCTTTCCAGGTCGAAGGAGTCCGGGCAGTTGAGCAAAGACGCCTCGAGCTGCAGGCTGATGGCATGCAACGGCAACGGGTTCTGCAACCGGTTTTGTGCAAGCGCGGCGACGCTGGCGGAGTTGTCCCAAAACGGCAACACGCCTTCTCGTCTATGCGCTGGCAGCACAGGCAGCGGCGACGCCAGCGGGGTGCTGGCCACATGGGACGCAGAAACCACAGAAGCTGCAGAAGGCACAGACGCTGCAGGAACCGACGCCGTTTTGGGCGTAGTGGCTGCTGCAGACACCACAGACGCAGCAGAAGAAGCTGCAGAAGAAGCTGCAGCTGCATGCGGGTCGCCGCCAGTGCCTGTGCCCGCGTGCCTGTGGCTTGGCGACTTGATTGCACTTGCAGCCGCGGCCGCATGGGTCATTGCTTTTTTCTTCAACTCCTCTGCCACAGTCATCTTGGCGGGGCCCAGGACGGGCGTGCCGGGCTTCAGCCGCGGATTGAGGCCCGGCGGCGGCGCTCTGCTGGACGCCGTGGACGCACTGGCCGCCTTGGCGCCTGCACTAGCTGCAGGACTGGCTGCAGAACTGGCGCCCGAACTGGCGACCGAACCGGCTGCTGCAGGAGCACTCGAAGGAGGCGCCCCTTGATTAGCCGCCAGGCCCAGCGGCGCCAGCGCAGGCGCAGACTTCCCATTTGGGTGGTTTATCGAGTTGCCGATCGTGATTGTCACACGCGGGCTGTGGTTGTCTGCACTCTTGTGGTCACTCTTGTGGTCACTCTTTAGGTCACTTTTCTGGTCACTTTTCTGGTCCGCTTTCTTTTCCAAGGGCTTCTGCTCGCCCGCAGCCGCCGGCTTCTTCGGGCTGGGCGTCGCCAGCGGCTGTGCGGAGGCCAGGGCCGGCGGAAAACCCGCCACGGATTCCGGCTGAGAATGCGCCACAACTGGCGGCACGCCTTGCGCCACATCCAGCGGCTCCGTGAGCTCAAGCAAGTCGTAGAAATCGTCGTACTCCACAAAGTCCGACAGCTGGTTGTTCTCCACGTAGTAGTCCAAGTCGTCGCGGATCTCGTCGATCTTTTCCGGCTCTAGCTGGTAGTTTTCCAAGTTGCGCAACACGAGCTCAAGCTTCACCACGTGGCCGTTGTTGCGCTCGACCTTGGCCGCGATGTCCGCGAGCGCCGTCTGCGCTGCCGCCAGCTTTTTCCTGTGCGAAAAATGCGCCATTTCTCCCAGCAAAAGCTCGTTTTGCCGGTTGAGCTCGTCCAACACCTCGACGACGTACCTGGCGGCGTCGTTCTTCTTGGCCTCGTCGAGCCCGCGCGCGCCCAATTTCGTCTGCAACTCCAAGCCCTCGTTGGAAAACTGCTTCATTTTGGACACCTTCTCCACCTCCTTGAACCGCTCCATGGCGTTTTCGATCCGCAGCCGCGTGTCGAGCAAAACCAGCTTGTCGAGCTTGTTGCTGCTGTCGCCCAGCCACTGTTTCACCTGGTCACGTGAGCGCTGCAACTTCTTGATTTCCTTGCGCAAATCGCCCTCCAACTTCTCCTTCAAACTGGGGTTTTCCGTGACGCCGATCTTCTCGTAGATCTCCTCGAACTGCTGCAAGCCCTCGGTGACTTTTTTCTGGAGCTTGTCGAACTCCTGTTGTAGTTTGCGCGAGCTCATGGTGTGTGTTTTTTTGGGTGTGGGATGCAATTGCAGCTTTTAGCAGAAGCTTCAATGGTGTGGAGGTAGAAGCTAGAAAGGTGTGGTTTGAGACCGTGAGAGAAGGTTGGTGAGGTGACAGCTGCGGGCGCGGCGATCTCACGGGGCTGTTGTGCCGCGCACGACCCCTTGGGGTTGGGCAGGGTCGGGCGGTGTCGGGCAGTGAGGGGTTTTGAGGGCCGTGTAATCTAAAGGGGTTCTTGCATTGGGAACGCGGCTCTCCCTATTTTTCTTTTCTTCTGGGGTTTGTTGTTTTGATGGTGTAGTTCTAAGATTGGGCTCTCAATCGGGCCAAGGCAGAATTCGCGGCTGTTTTTTGGGGGTCGGGGTTGAACCACAGCTCTTTGTAGAGAAAGAGAGAAAGAGGGCTTATTGAAATATAAAAGTGACAAAAGAAGACAGAAAAAGAATTGAAGTGGATACAGAATCACAATTGGCGGATCTGTCTCTTTCTTCTCTTTTTTCTGGCCATCCTTGCGGCTCCATTCTTTTCTCGCTCGCGTTTTGCAGTCACCAGTAGCAGTATCTGGGTATCGCCAAATGGGCGGTTCTTTCAAATAGCTGATCCTCAATCACATGCCTTCTCACGCTATAAAGGCGGTTTGAGAGGTTCGGTGGTGATTTCGTGAAATTCATGACAAAAAAGGGACGAGTTTTGTCGCGACTTCTATCGGACTCATACTTTCCAATAGCCAGCTGCTGCTACCATTGCAACAACAAGGCCGCTATATTTTTTTGTATACATCTGGGGAATAAGCAGCTTTATGACATCAGGCAGTTACAAAACCATCAGCAGGGTTATGCCATTGACAGACTTATTCCATCAACCTTCTCTAACATCATCGCTATAAAAACAGTTATACAAATTCACGTATTATCCGTCAGTAATTGTCATCCCCATAATAATGACCATCGTCGTCTTCTTTCGGGGAACTTCAATGGCACAGTTCGATAACGAGCTAGATGGACCTATACCAAAACTAATCATAGGTGGCCCTAAAAGGTATGCCTACGAAGATAACGATATTTCTCATTTGTACTGTAAAGGAGTTCCAGAATGTCGACATTGGAATAATTTGGATCAATACTTTCCCTAAATCGTCGGTTTCTGAGTGTTCATATTCTCCCGCTACAACATATTTGTCTAATATATACACTTCTTTATCTGTAAGCTTTTGGACAAATCTACCTTTGCTGTTGCATGTCGCCAGTTTGTAAGAGCCTTCCCTTAAACTATACCAATAACTCATTTTTGTTTGCAAATGTAATCGCCATTTTATCTGATATAGTTATACACCGGGCAACAGCGTTGTATGTGACACCCGCGGTAATTAAAGACCATTTGCTTTATAAGTCAAACAAAGTGCCTCTTTTCCTGGTCGGCATGTGCTCATCTTCTCGCATTGTCTCTTAATAGAACACCAGCCCTGAGATGACGAAACAAGAGTATTACGTACAAGGTGTTAGTAATGAGCTACGGTGAGGTTTTCAATAACCAGGTAAAGCCGATTACAGCGCAACTCTTTAAAACAATGGAAGGACCCATCGTGAAGAACGCATAATAGCGCTCTTCATCAAACGATAAAGCTTTGCAACCCCCTTTATTGGACCCATGAAAACAGCACATCTCCTGAATTACAAAATATGCAAACTCAACAAAGCACTATCTGTGAACACCGCTGCTCCATGCCCCTCTCAAACGAACCTTCACTTCTACATACCCGAAAGTCACACCATGACTCTCCCTCTGACAGTGTATAAAACATCCCCTCTCCCCACTCTCAACTCCATTCGAAACCTAGTAGTCGTCGCCCCTCGACACAACCTCCTTCTTGTGTGGGTGCAACAAGATCGTGTGCTCATACTGGGCAGTGTAGCTCCCAGTGGTGTCGACTAACGGAGGGTAGTCCTCAACCACACCGGCACGCACCAACTGGTTCAAGGCAAGGAGATACTTATCTTCACCCGCCCGCTCCAAGTACCGGCGGCACCAGGGCAACGTGCCGAACGTAGACTGGATCGACTTGACGAGGTCTTTGGCTCGTTGAGAGGGCAACTTGATACTTCCAATATCCTTGTTCAACGCGTAGTGGGAACACTCGCCCTGTGAAATCACGTAGCCCTTGCCCGTGGTGCCAAAGGTCTCGATGGCAAAGGTCTCGCCCTCCTCCATTTTGGTCATGTCGCCGTTTGCCACAATGGGCACGGTCTTGCCCGAATGGATCTCGTAGTCGCCAATGTTGTGTCCGTTCAAATTCCGGATGCACTTGATGGGGTACGTTTTGCCGCCGAGCTCCATCTCGTACGACTCCATGACTTCCTGAATCGCCCCGCCAATGTCGTTCAAACGCACGTCGATGCCAGCCTCTTTCACTCCCGTATTAGTGGCCTCCCGCACCGCCGCTAATAAACTGTCGTACTTGTCGTCGAACGTGAGCGTGAACGCCGAATCCACAATGTGCCCGTTCACGTGCACGCCGATATCGATTTTCATCACGTCGTCCTGTTTCAAGTGCATTTTGTCCGACGAGTTGGGCGTGTAGTGTGCCGCCACGTGATTGAGCGAGAGGCCCGTGGGGAACCCGATCCCCTGGGTTAAGGGATGGTCGTTGCCCGTGTAGTTCCTGACGGAATTTTCAATCAAATCCGCGATTTCAAGCATGCTCATGCCCGGCCGGATATTCTGCTGGGCCTTGGCTCGCACCCGCCGGTGGATCTCGGCGCCTTTGCGGAAATCCTGCCAGTGGTTGTTCTGCTGTCTATCCA
>JAKUBE010000087.1:0-33251 GCA_030674755.1 Metschnikowia henanensis | reverse complement strand
GGGCCCCGCAGCCATTGGAAAACGGCGCCAGCGGCACGTCGGCGGTGATTTTATCAAAGGGGAAATAGTCCGAGAGCGGCAACCCGCCCCCGAGAAACGTCATTCCGGGCTGGTTGTAGTACTTAAACGCGCTTTTCAACGCCAGGCCTTTACGGCTCTGGGCCTCGGTGCTGAGGTGGTGCGACATGTCTTTAGCGAGCGGTTTGGACATGGTGAGCAGAGGAAAGAGAAGGAGGGGTGTTATTCAGAAGAGGCAGGGTTTTTGATCAGAGGCGATTTTCAAAGGCGCTTCTCTGACTTGATAAACGATCGTTTTGGTCAAAAATATACTTCCTGATTTATGCCAGGCGACTGTTGGATTTTGGGCTCACGCAATTCACAGAATTGGGCACAGAATTGGGCGCAGAATAGGGCCGGCTGGTGAAAAACGAGTAGGGCGAAATGAGCGGGGCGAAATAATAGGCCCGGCCCGGCGAGAAATGTCGCCCTCTTTATAATCTCGCGGCCTCGCTCCGCGCCGCTGCTCGGGTTCCTCCATCGAGAGGCCCTGAATGAGTAATCGGGGCGCGCTCGAAAAAGCGCTCCAAACCTCGCACTAATAATTGATTATACATAGGCCCGCCTGCCTGGGCGAGAGACGACTCACCCAGATAACTATACGTCTATTGTGAGCTGAAATAATTCACACGACGGACAGCTGCAATCGAGTTGCGATGAAAGCACCCCAAGGCAGGCTCGTTGCCGAGAATTTCTGCTCCTCGCTTGCTTTGTGTCTGTGTTTACTATTATCTATTATTATCCCGGGGCGGCCGGCCGTTTACGGGCCTTGCGTTGGATCTATTGTTTGTTCAAACGGCATTCGGTAGAGCCCCACTGTTCGTAAACCGGCAGTCAACGCGACCTAACTATAACCACCTATCTCGCGTGCTCTATCGCCGCGCCAGGTTGCATATCGCCGGGTTGCATCAGAGTTCCTGGTCCATCGTGCAAGAGCCAGATATCATCTATTTTATTTAAGACAATACGAAAAATTTTATTCTTCCAATTGACCATACTGGCTCATAAACCGTTCAAGAAAGAAGAACTGAGTCTCCCGGCCGTCTCTTTTCTACCCGATTCGACGCGTCGCACTCGTCAGAAGGGGAAATAAGCGCAAATCGCACCCCGCCACGTTGCAATCTGCGGGTTCGGAGATAAGCAAGATTCGCATCGGGACGCATCACCTACGTGAGTCACTTGCAGCCAAGCCAATTCCGTGCAACTTTCATGCAACGCTTTCAGTCGTTCAAATTTAGGTCTCCCAGGGTGCCTGAATGAAGTTGTTCTCAAGGAAGAAAAATCGGACAAGATCTGGAGGCAACAATAGTAGGCAGCGCTCAACAACACAGGTAGAGCTCGACAACAGAGATAAGCTTAATAATGGAGATAGGCTTAATAATGAAGATAGCGTAGCACGCGTGTTTGGTGAATATTGGTTCTTCCGACAGAAGCATACGCTTCGGCTGACTTTCTTTGGGGATAGTGAAATCTCTGGTCATGTGCAAAAGGTGCTGATCACTTTAGGGCAAAACTGTTTTTCGGACGTGAAGCAATCGAATTTTCGAATGGCAATGAATTAGACCATATTTCGAATGCCTGGCTTTTTTCACCACCTGGGCAGATAACTCTCTCCCAGGAAACACTTTTTGAATGGATCGTATAAGCCCAAAATTCTGCGAATCGCTCATTTTGAGGTGTGGATCATTTGAGTCGTTGCAGCAAACGCCATAAATACGATCATGAACCGAGAGTTTACGAAGTGCTGAAGACAGTGGAACCACGGGAGATGTAACTGGATATGTGCCCGAGATAAGATAAGACAATGTTCTGAGACCAAAGGCAGTATTTCCTCCAATGAAAGGCACAAAAGAAAGCTCACCCTCCACCTAAATACCATCTTCTGACCAAATATTAAGAAAGGATATTCGCGTTCAATAGGACGCTGCCGCTATCAGATTTTTTGCACAATGGGGCCATGGCAGATTTAGAATTACTGGTGAACATTGAAACATGTGCAATCGATACGGCTTCTTCAATCTGCTGGGTTTGAAAATAAGTTTTGTAGGCCTCAACTCTAATTACTTCTGACAGCACATATTGCCCAAGATTTTGCCATATTCATTCGCCGATTACTTCGCCATACCATCTGACGATATCTTAGTCGAAGGTTTTGAACTGGACCCCCTAGCTGTTTTGCTTTCTGATGATTTTCGAAAGATGGTTTTGACTAGTCTCATGATCTACGATGATGACCCAGCCGAATTACTACCATTGTTTGCCACCCCTTTGGAATCCATATAAGGATTTCATATATACGACCATCCTTTCACGGCTGTTCAATTGTTGGGGAGAACCTCTGAGTAGTCATAAGATACATGGGCTGTTCCCATGGACGAGTATACTGTATCAAATGTCATCCTTTGGAATGCTGAAATCGATTCGTACGAGACGCAGCTTTCCTCGTTTGCGAAGACCATTTTGAATGAGAAACTCAATATGAGGTTTACAGAATATGGGAAGCTATTAAGCAGTCCTTACAGCTCTTCTTGGCTGCCACTTTAGTAAATATCGTAATCACGAAAAAAAATTCATCTTGATTTGTCTCCACAATAACAATTGCAGAAACCTTCGTGAATGGCCTTTACGATAATGATTCTTGCTCTGAATGACGAAACCGCGTTACACTGTTTAAAAAGGGATCATTATTGGAAAGACTTAGAGGCGATAATGGTAGAAGTAGAGTTTCACAATAAAAATGATTTTCACAATAGAGATAGCTCAACCGTAGAGATCGAGCCTCGCAGGAGACACAGCCTAGCAAAAGGTATTGGCGTAAATTAGGTCCCCATCCAAAACGACATTCCTCGTGATGGTGGAATATTTGATCATCTGCAACTAGGCGCTCATTGTCTCGAGGCAAAACAACTGAGCTGTTTATTAAACGTGGAGTAATTTAATCCTCTAAAACAGAAAGAAGGAGGCCAAGTTTCGAGTACCTGATTTGTCTCTCCCCTTTTATGAAGATACTGCCTACATTTGCCGGGTGACACTATTTTGGACTGAGTTTGATAAGCCCGAGAGTTTGCGATTCGCTCAACAAGAGTTGTTCATAACTTAGGTACTGGCTCCATGTCCATGATTTTTGAAACTCACGCTGTAATTATCTGCAAAGACGCTCAGATCACTCAACCTCAAGTGACGAACTCATCAACCATTACTTGAAGTCTACCGAGTCATATCACCAATTGACGTGAAATGCACATCCTTAACTACAGCTATAGCATTACTAACACGGGCCACTAGGTTGACTCCATCACGCCTTACCCGGGAAAGAATTCTATACCCAATATCTCTTGCTATAAATAATTAGTGCCTCTGGAGCAGAACTGAAAGTAGATGGCGCCAGGCCACGCTTCAAACAGACCCGCTCTCAAAACAGGCCCGCTCTCAAAGCACGCCTAGCGCAACTGCAGAAACGCGTCCATCAACACAGACGGCGCGGGCTCGTTGTTCCTGTTTTTCTCAAACACGTTCCAGAACCGTAGCGTCTCGTCGCCCGCGCCCGTGACAATCGTCTCGCCGTCGGGCGAGAGCAGGAGATAAAGCACGCGGTACGTGTGGCCCGTCAACTGCGCGATCTGCTGCATCGACGGATATTTCCACACAATGACCTGGTTGCGCAGGAAGCCGTGCGTGGACACGAGCTCGTTGGAGTTCTTCGACCAGAGCAAGTTGCACACCTGCGAGCCCGTGTCCACGTTGTGCACGCGGGCGCCCGAGAGCGTGTTCCACACCTTAATTGTCTTATCGGCAGTACCACCACCAGACGCCAAAAGCCCCCGCTGATGCGGCGACCACGCGATCGCCTTGACCGCCGCGTTGTGCTCGGAAAACAGGTGGAGCGGCCGCGGGTTGAGCCCGTCCCACACGAAAAGGTTGTTGTCGTTGCCTCCACTGGCCAACTTGTTCTCCTCGACGTTCCAGCTTAATCCACACACCTCCTGCTTGTGGGCGTCGAACCGGTTGATGTAGTGGCTCTGCACGCGCACGTCGCGGTTGTAAATGGATCTGTCGCGGGATCCGCTCAGGAGAATGTGCTCGTTCCAGGCCAAAGAACTGACCCGGAGCTTGTGGCCCGTCATCGTGCGCACGCACTTCATCTTGGCCGCGTCCCAGATCTCCACCAAGCCCTTCAGCGTGCCCAACGCCAAGTGCGTGCCGGACCCAATCCAGCTGAGGGAGGTTACCTTATCTTTATTATCCAAAACACAGAGTCGTTCCACCAGCTGCGTCAGCCCGTCCCAGAGATAAACGGCGTCGCCCAAGCCCACGGCCAACACGTCCTGCGAGCCCCAGTCCACCAAATTTAGATAGAAGTCGTCCGAAAGTTCCGGAGCGTCAAGCACTCGATACGGCACTTTGGATATCGCCCGCGGCTTCTTCTGCGGGCTGAGCAAGAACCGCTGCAGCTCCAGCCGCACGGGCAGGAGCGAGAACAACTCCAGCTGGAGCTCCCGTGACGCGGGGCGTGCCTTGCTGGGCAGCTGGTACGTGAAAAGGTTGGTTTTCAGTCTTGGGGTTCCGGAAACGGCGTTTTCTGCTGCGGGCGGCGGCGTAATGCGGCCCGAATGGGCGGTAAGGGTCGTGGCCCGCGCGTTGGCCGGCCGGGCATTAGGTGGGGTTTCGGAAGTAGTCCCACGGGAGTCGGGAGGGCGATTAGGCGCGACCCTCGCTAAATCGGCCGTCGCCATCGGCACGTTATCCCCGAAAAGCTCCGCCTTCAACACGCTGGAGAAGTTGCGGTTAGCCTCGCGCTCCTTGCGGAGCTCGATATCGCTGGCCACGTGATCATCGGCGCCGTTATTTCCAGAAATATGGCCTCTATTACTGCCAAAACCAGCCACCACGTCCTGGTTCGAGAGACTGAACGCCGCCTGGAGATCGATCCCGGTCCGGTTCGGAATGTACCGGTCGCTGAACACGGAGCGGCCGTTCGGGCGCCGCCGGGGCGACAGAGCCGTTGCAAAATTCGCCACATTATCGCCGATTTTGGGCGGCGACAGGCTGCGCGTGGAGCGCGACGGCGAGCGCGGGGTTTCGAGAAAGATGTTTCCGCTCGGCCGGGCGCCCGTACCCGTCGGCGTCGGCGAGGCGTTTCGTCTTTGTGGGCGCTTCGACATGGGATATAGTGAGGTTTGGATGGGTATGGAGGGCCTGTATAGATAAGCCTTATGGACGGTACTCTGTTTGGGTGTGCTGATAATAATTAAGCTTTTCTGTCAGGGTAGCGCTGTCTATCTTTTCGTGTTTATAGCTTTCTCCTTTTGGCGGTCAAAGCGTGTCCTTTCGGTGGCTTTATCTCTGAGTGCTGGTCTATTGAGTCGATCGGAGTAGCTGCGAACAGCAGGCCATGCAACGAAGGCCGAGGGTGGGAAAAAAACGTCTTTACCCTGAAATATCCGTGAGTGCGTGTGTGGCGGCGAGCGGCCAGGCCAGAACGTCTGTTTACTAAAAGGTGATGGATCTCGCGGCCGGAAACTGGCGGTTCAAGTGCTTTTACTGAGTCCCAGGGCCGGTTTGTGGTTTCGGGCTTCTCAGTGTAATCTGCCACCCGAGTGTTGTGCAGATAATGTGGTCCAGTGCGGGAGGGCCCCGGGGGATTTGGGGCCATGGCATTATGGGAGTGCACTGTCATTGCAATGTCAGTGCAACGTGATGTTCAGGGAGAGTATATAAGAAGAAAATTAAGGAATAGTCTTTTAGCTGGCTTTTTTGAGTGAACTGCTTGTTTTCTGTTTCTGGAAATCAGCGCTGGTTGGTTTTCGGGGCACTAGCTGGGGCGTTATTGGACCGAGCCTCAGAGACTATAGAGAAACCGCGCTAGGCCGGACCCCGCCAAACACACTAATTACAAGAACCCAAGCTTCAACTACTTTTCGAGAATTATCAAATATTTCAATAGTTGGGGATCATTCTGGGGGCGGTGGCTTTTTTGTGACGTACTGCGGCTTTGTGGGCTTTTTGTTTAATGCAAAAACTGAGTGTAGACTATGCTTTACAAGCCAATCAAGTGAACTCGAGTTTTTCATATGGTGGCCATTGGTGGGTGACTTCGCAGCCGCAAAGGCGCTCTCGTGAGAAGTACTTGGTAAAACTTGAGAAGAAGGTTTATTGCATTGAACAAAAAAATGAGACGATCTGTAAAAGAGGAGAAATAGCTCACGTCGTGTTTTCTGTTCCGTTGGGTTCGCTCGTGAAGACAAAAGAGGGGCGCAACAAAGTGGAAGATGTTCTCTCCCAAAGTGCCCATAGGGTCTTCAAGAAAACCATTAGTCTTCTCAAAACCAGCCATTACAGCCATTACGCGCTCTTGTTAGTTTCTAGAAGATCCTTCGTTTTTCCCACTATTATCTCCTATTTGAGAATTTTTAAAATCAAAAATATCGGCCGATTAGGAAGGGCATAAGCCCAACAATATATGTCTCCGAATTATCGAGGGTTCGCTGTGCCATCAACGCGCGAGGCTTTACACTGCGTGGAACGATTCCTGCTGGACCTCTTTTTATGTTGCGAAATGGGACTCTGCCAGAATTGACCATGTGAGCAGCAAAGTTATCTAGCGGTGGAACAGATGAAAAACTGGGGTGTGAAAGTACAAATGCTTCAATTCACTAGTATAGAATGGCCATTTTGTTTTTTGCGCAATACTTTTTGTCTGCTAGAAAAGTAAACTTCTGTGTTAAACTTTGATTTAGGAAGTTGTCAGTCATTCTTTGAAAGACTTGTAATTTCAGCAATAACATTGTCTTCTCGTTCCTTTTCTTCTCTACCCCCTTCAGGCTCAATCTTTTATCGAAGCTTTAGCCAGCGGCTGTTATCGGTAATTCTTGCCACCTGGCTTGATCGGCCCATAAGGCCCACCTACGAGCGCAAGATTCAATAAGAATTATAAGCGCATTCAAAAAGACCAAACGAGACAGACCTGCAACAATTGTTTCTGCCTCGTCTCTGAACTTATGAGAAAAGATAACAAATTTCATAGCCATGGACTTTGAATCTTGGCACACAAATCCCCATTGTCTTCTCCTGCTACGCCCTTAGCCTACTTGGCAATAACCACCCTCTTAATTTGCAGTCGCAATTGAAGAGATCAGTTTTCTAGGACTGTCTTCGTTCTTTCGATTTTGATAAGGTGTAGGACAATCGCATAGCCCCTGACTAGAAATAAACTGATTTTGCATTCTGCACCCAAACCAGCTGATCTGAACTATACGATATACGGCAAAGCCGCAACGAATAAGTGATGGGCCCGATTATGAGCCCCACCCTGTTCGCGCCTCTGGCCCAAAAAGGAGGAATAGCATTACTTGACATTACAGGGACAAGGAAGAAACAAAGAGAGAGACTGGAGAGCTAAAACTTAAAAAATGAGCAGAAATCACAAAGAACGGTATCAAGCCCTAATCTGAAAATTAAAAAAGACCCCTTTCCCACTGATTTGCTAACAAACGGGACTCAATCAATACTCTCCGACAAGCGGTGCGATTCTCACACCACCCATGAGGCTCAAAAATAAAAAGGCCCTAATAATTCTCTGCATTCTGCACTCACGGCCTCACTGCACTTAGTGTCTCTGCACAAACCACAACCTGGAGCTTTCTCCTTGGCGTATATATTCCGATTGTCTGCTCCTTAATCTGTAGCCACCATTATCGTCCCAAATAAAACCCCGCCTCCTCTTTTCAATCCCCTCTTTACATAGATAGTATCAACCAGCACCATGAAGATCATCGACAGAGACGAGAAAGAGGCACACGCCTCGTACGTGATGAGCGAAGGGGTCCGGGGACTTTTCTACGGACTGGCAGTATCGTTGGGGCTTTTTGCGTATTTACGAACACGACACCCTGCCCGGTTTGCCAAGTTCAACACTTCTATTAAAGCATGTATTCTCACGATGCCCACGATCTCGCTCGCTGCCTTCTTTGCCGACGAAGGGCTGGTGGACTTCGATAAGAAAATGTACTCCTCGGGCCACACCAACAAACAGATTTTGGAGCAGTACAAGGAATGGAAAAACATGGCGGTTTCCGACAAGATCGTCACGCTGCTTGGCACGCACAAGTACAAGATTATTTTGGCGTCGTGGGCCGCGTCTATGTATGGCTCGTGGGTTTTCGTTAACAGAGACAAAATCATGACCGCGCCCCAGAAACTCGTCCAGGCGAGAATGTACGCGCAGGCAATCACCATCGTGCTTCTTTTGGGCACGATTGTGTTGGCCATGAAAGAGGAGGAGGTGAAAAAACACCAGCCGGCGCCGCTTCCGGAGTGGAAAAAGGTGTTGATGGACAGAGAGGCCGCCTCGAAGTTGGAGTCTCACAAGGAGTAGGCTAGGGCCAGGCTAGGCTGGGCCAGGCCAAAATAGGGCCAGGCTGAAATAAATTGAGTATAGCAGTAGTTAGTGGGTTCCCCAAAGACGGTTGCGGAGGGAACAGTTTGTAGCACATGGACGTTTTATTTTTCAAGTTTTACCAAAGGATCGTTTAGCTGATGATTATTTCCCTAGATCACGGACGCACTATGGTCAGTACAGCTGTATTTATCTCTTTCCATATTGAGTACTCTGTAAAACGGGTCAATGTATGAGTTTAGCAGCCATTGGCCCAGGCGGCACGAAATCTCACTTCTCCAGGTGGACCGAAAACGAAAGTTTGGTAACACAGTTCCATCACATAGATTCCTTGATCAAAGCACAATAAAAAGTGGACATCTACATTCCACAATTTGCTGCGTCTCACCAGATTGAGAGCCTCTGCCTGCTGAAACTCGAAGACCGAGTCATAGCAGACCACCTCGAATACTGTCATTTCTCCTGCTGCCACCTCGTCAATTTACCAGACTCTCGCTTACGGAGCCATGAAAAAAGAATATTTTGAAGGGCGAATTGTGAAAGAAAAGTGTATACACATGGTGCTGCCTAATAAAGTTGGCGTTGCGAATTATTAGCCCCAAAGACAATGCTCTGTTTCAATACATACAAGATTAGCCCCAAAGACAATGCTCTGTTTCAATACATACAAGATTCCACAGAGTTTGAACAGCTATAATAAGTGTATGGATATAATTATCGGCAATATTCACCTGGAAGTCAGTTCTTTACCACCTTTACATGCTAGACAATTTTGCCTATGCAACAAGTTTGAAAGCTATGACAAGCGAGAGCGCACAGGCTGCAAGTCTGTCTTTATCTCATAAAAAGGTGAGAGGCCTACTTGGCTGGCGGCTTGTCATTAAAAAAAAAAAAACAGCTCAACTTTAATCTCCGAATCTGATGGATAATCAGTGTTAATGCCATTTTACCGGTTTCCATAGCAATTGGGTTCTTGTAGTGCCTGGATTTTTGGGCCCAAAGGCTTCTGCTTTTGAAGGCACGCGAACATTTGGGGCTTGAGTACAATCTGAGGAATCTTGTCTACTTTCCTCTTCTTTCTCGCTTAAGAAATGAATTTCTCAAAATCTCTTCAATTACAACGATAACGTACTTCCCTTTTCATTTCCCCTTCTCCTGTAAACATATTCCATTATATATTTTTCGCCTCCGCCAAACGCGGCTATACTATCTATGCTCACTGGCCCGCCGCGGCCCCACATACTTACGCATGCTGCCCATAAGCGCACCAATTCAACACACGTTTAACATACTCCACCAAACACCACCAAACACTGCCAAACAACACCACCATGTTTCGTGATCGAACCAATCTTTTTCTCTCATACAGAAGAACCGTGCCGCGGCCGGAGAAAAGCGCCGGCGCCCGTTTTGTGTCGTTGGCCGAGGAAGAAGAGGGCCTCATCTCCGCTCGGAGAAGCACCCCCAAAACCCGAAAGAAACACGGGTATAAAGACCACGCGCCCGGGCCAAACGCCGAAAACAGCAACGATGTCGAGATGAAGCCGCTCGCGCCGTCGATCTTCCAGATCTCCAGCTCGCTAGACACCAATCTCGCGGCGATCCGGCAGAAGACAAACGAGCTCAGCCTGCTGTATAAAAAGCTCTTGATCACGCGGGACTCGGAGAAGAAACCGCTTGAAAACAGCATCGAGGACCTCAACTACACGCTCACCAAGATGTTCGAGGCGTGCTACGTGCTCATCAAGAAGTTCGAGTTCCTCCAGAAGAACCACACGCGGCTCAAGCTCGACTATGGGCCCGACGAGCTTGCCATCATCGAAAACTATAAGAAGACGTACGCGCTCAAGATCCAGGACTCGCTGCTCGTGTTCCGCAACTTGCAGAACAACTACATCAAGTTTTTGAAGGACGACGACGACGACGACGACGACACGCAGAACCTCCTACTGTCGTCGTCGAGTCGCCCGATTCCACTTGAGGAGGAGGACTCGCGAGATATCGAAAACTACTCGCGCCAGGCGTTGCAGCAGGCGCAGACGCAGATGCAGCAGGACCCCAACTCGCAGCTTTTGGCCTCGCGGGAACGCGAGATCTCGAAGTTGGCCATGGGCATTCTCGAGATCTCCACCATTTTTAAGGAAATGGAGACTCTCGTGGTCGACCAGGGTAGCATGTTGGACAGAATCGACTACAACATTGCGCGGACCGTGGAGGACCTCAAGGCTTCAGACAAGGAGTTGGTGAAAGCGCAGGGGTACCAGAAACGCACGACCAAGTGCAAGATCATCTTTTTGCTCTGCCTCGTGGTTCTTGCCTTGTTCATTATTGTGGTGGTGCGGCCCTCGGGCAAAACCACCGTGGTGGAAAAGCCCAGTCCAGGCGCAGATCTGCGGCCAACGCCTCAGAAAGGCGAGTCCACCGGTGATCCTGTTGAAGGCCTAGGCGATTCTCCCCCTTGAGTGCTCTATAAGGTATAGTTATAGAATACAACAAGAGGGCACTGGTGCGGTTCATCCATTAGACACATAGACTATATCATACACTCGGGCCAGGGGCCCCTCTTCTTGGGTTCATCTAAACATTGCCGTATCGCCCGTCCCGCTGGCCTGCTCTAGGCGCAAAGGCCACTCCCGGGCCCTGCGTGGTTGGTCTGTGCGAAGCAAACCCGGGCCGGGCGCCCTGCTTGCGCCTTCCGGAAAAGCCAATCGCGAAGTCCGGGTTGTTGCTCAACACGTTCTCGGAGACCGTGGGTCTGTTTGAAGGGCGTGGCGCACTCGCGGGGAAGTTCTGGGGCTGGTATCTATCGTGTGGGCCCGGCTGCCCGTAGCCCTGGTTCTGAGGCCGCACGTTATACTGGCCCTGTGGTGGCAGCATCGCCTGGTGTTGCATCTGTGGCTGGAACTGTTGTGGCTGGGGATACTGCGGCTGGGGATACTGTGGCGAGAGCGGGCCCTGCGGCGTCGCGTAGCGTTCGTTCGGCGGCCGTTGCGACACGCTAGTGAAGTCCGACTCTTCGTCCGAATCGGGAAGCAGCCCGGGGGACTCCGGCAGGCCCTCGGCATTCGCGTCGGTGTCCTGCAACTCGGTGAACGGCTGGTGGCCCTCGACGGTCGGGTGGTGGTCAAACACGCCGTAGTTACGCAGGTTGTAGATCGAGGACGCGCGGTCCTTGTGCGGGTACGGCGCGGTCATGCTGGGCTGCTCCACGCTGGAGGCCGTTCCCTCGCTGGGCTCGAAAGTCGGCGCCAAGTGTCTGTTTGAGGCGATCGGCGTGCTGGGCACGTTCTGCAAGTTCAAACTGGTGTATGCGTTCTGCGTGTACGACGTGGCACTAGAGCCAGGCCCGTTGACCATGTACGGCCGCGGTTTCGTGACGTCGGCGGCGACGTTGGGCGCGGCCTCCAACAAGCTTTTGTTCAGCGCATCGGTTCGCTCCTGGGGGTAGTTGGCTGTGGCCGCGCCGCGGTAGTTGAACTCCTTGGAGCTGGACGCCTGGTCCACGGCGTAGCCGTACTGGCCCTTCTTCAACTCGTTGAACGAGCCCCCGGAGTAGCCCTGGCTGTCCATGTTGGAGATGTCGCCAAACTTGTGCTCGGCCGCGTCGTCGTCGGACTCGGGCTCCGCGTCTTCGCGCGCGGTGATCGAAAGGAAAAGAAGCGGCACCGCGAGCAAACAGCACCCCGCGGCAGCGACAAGAAGCCACCCGAGCCACTCGACGTGCGGGTGGAAAACAAGCACGACCATCACGGCCACGAGCGCCGAGGCCACGAGCGAAAGCACCGCAAACGCGAGCGAGAGGATCTTGAGTGCGCTGGCATGCGCAAACAACGAGACAAAAGTGAACACGAGCGCGAGGAACGTGAGGCCCGCGGCGACGGGCGCCACCACAAACGTTTTCGCCAAGGTGTCTCTGGTGGCGGAGCCCATGAGCCACGACGTCTCCGAGTCTGCATCGACGTCTCCAAACAGAACGGGATACGACGCTTTGGAGCACAGGGTGTCTTCGCAGAAGCCAAAGATGCCATACGTGTACGCCGGCGAGGCGGCCAAATGCAACCCTGGCGACACCGGCGCCGAGACCACGGCCAAGATCACAAACGCCAAGGCCACCGCGAGCAAAAACGCGGACACGGACGTGAGAAGCGCGTGTCTCATGGTTGGGGCGGCTAGTGTTTTGGGTTCACAGCGGCACGTGTTTGCTGAGGCGGAATTGCAGCAACAGAAACGAAAACAAGAAAAGTCTCAAGGTCAAACGGTTTCCTTGAGTGCTCGGAAATGACGCTCGCGGGTTATCCGAGATGTGTTTGGCGGGAAGGGATTTCCTTATGAGGATCTAGGTGTGGGGCAAGATCGGAAGCCCGGTTTGGCAAGTTTTCTGACAGATCAAAGGCCAGCAGAAAAAGCGGGGCCAACAAGAAAAAGGAAAGAACGGCCACGACGAGAAACTGGTGCTCAAAAAACGTCGGCGTGGAAACACAGCTCGGATGTAAAGTAGTAAGCAGCAGAAAACACCTAGCCGCTGCAATAAAAAACACAACTGTTAGGCACGGCGCCGCGCGTTTTGGGGCCTGCCTGTGTCCAGCCTGTGTCCAGCCTCGCCCGTCCAGATTCGGGCGCGCGCCGCATACACGACGGGCGGGCCAACGCAAATAGGGGTTTTTCGTGCCCCCAAATTATTGGGGATGTTGGAGATGACGGGCCATTTCCAGCTTAGTCAATTGAGGTAGGATGGTTTGATGGGTCTTCCAACGTGACTCGCCCTGTCGCCACGCCAATATTGTGTTTTTTGGTATATCCTTATCCTTATCCTTTTTTTTTTCTCTTGAGGATTCCGCCTCGCGCTGATAAGCTCTTGACGCCGCGGATATAGCCGCGCGCCAGGCTTAGGCGAGTTTGTTTATTTTGCGGCAGCCCGGCAGACACCGCGGGGCCCACTAAATATTTGCACCTTTTTGGCTCCGGCCCCAAAATAGGACACTGATTCCAAATTTGTGATTTTTTATCACTCATTTTACCACTTTTTCACTCATTTCATCACCTTTTCACTCAATTCATCACCTTTTCACTCAATTCATCACTTTTTCACTCAATTCATCATTTTCTCCCCCATTTCATCATTTTCTCGTAGCTCCAGGTAAACTTTCAGTCTGTTCGTCTAGCTGGACCCCTCGTACCATATGTCCGGCACCTCCAAAATGTACCTGTCCATGGCCTCGCGGAACCTGGTGCGGTACTGCTTGGGAGTCACAATCGTCGGGTCCTTGCCCTTTTTCCCCACCAAACTCTTTCCCTTGACCCAGTTCTCGACTTTTTTGTCCCACGTGAACGTCCGTAGCCAGTCGATGATGCCCACGTACAACTTCCCCGCGGAGTCGTCGATCCCAATGACAAGAGAGTAGTCCATCACGTCCATGGCCGACAAAAACGACGTGTCGTTGAAAAGAGAGCCGCGCAAAAGCTTCTTCAGCTGCTCCTTCACGAACACAGGGCTCTCGTAGATATACTCGATCATGTTCTCGTCGAGCAAAACCTCGTTTTCCTTTCCGGTCTGCTTCACGTGTCTGTTTCGCATGGACCCCTTGAGGTCGAAGATCCGCGTCGTCTTCCTGTTGTAGAACAAGTTCTCCATGATCAAGAAGTCCATTTTGAAGTTCTTCCCGTTCACGGGGTTCTTGAACTCCACCTGGTAGAAGCCGTAGATCTTGGCGAGCGCGGTCGTCAATGTGTTGAACGTGGACTGCGAGATGTACTTGAAGTAGAAGGGCGCAATGGAAACAAACGACTCAAGCTCCGATTTCGAGAGCTCCTTCACAATGTACCGGTTGTCGAGAGTCTTGAGGAAATTGGACCCACTCTTTCCTCCCTTCGAGTTCCATTTGATGCACCTGGAGAGACTCTGGATGTACGAGTCACTGACTCCACAGGCTCTCCTCAATGCGTCAAACTGCTCGCTGTAGAAGATCTTACAGGACATTTCCGTGGTCCCGTCCACAAACTGATACTTCAAGTGGCTCGACTTGGCCTTGCTCAAAATGACCTCGAGCTCGCTGGTTTCCGTTTTGCTCTGGTCGGCTCTTTTCTTGAACTTCCTCTCGAGTTTGGAGAAGTGGTCGTTTTTCTTCTTGAACTGCTCGCTCAACTCCAAGGTCTCGCTTCCCTTGTCCTCAGACAAAACAGACTCGCTCGGATCCATGCCTGCGATTTTCTGCTTGTAATCGCTAGTGGAGAGACAGAATGCCACCAACGAACTGGGCTCGTCCTCTCGAACAATGACCTCGGAATCGGCAAACGTGTGCTCTGTGAAATCCAACGGATAATCCAACGGATCCCAGAGAGTCGCTGAGCGATCTGCCCAAAAGTTGGAGAGTGACTTGAGAAGTGAGTTTTTTTCAGGCTGGGGAATATCGATTTTGGGTTTCGCCGCCTCCTTCACCTCTTTTTTGAGGCTCACCAATGGCTCGGGGGAGTTCTGCGGGCCGCTATCAGTTTTTGCACCCAGACTGTCTTTCCGTGAATTTCCCTGAGATCTTGAGCCATCCGAGTCAATGCTTTTTTCAAGAGCAAGCGAGACTTTGGAGGCCGTGGGGAGTTTGCGGTCGACATCCACAACGTCCTCTATATTATCGTAGATCTCGACTATCGGCTGCGAGTTGACAATCGGAATCGCCTTATACTTGCTTGACTGCCGCTCCAAGACCGCTTCTCTTTGCTTCTGAAACTCGAGTGTCATCTGGTTGAAATAATTGGTCAAATCCTGGACCCGAGTTGGGCCCTGTTGCACAATGGACTCGGTCGGAACTGCGTCGATTTCAGGCTCGGCTTTGGGCTTTGCAGGCGATCTCAAAATATGCCTGTTTTGGTTTTCCTCGAGGGACTGCCGGATTTGCATGATCTTGTCTTCAATGACCGTCAGAGGCACGCGCCGGGAACCAATAGAAAAGAGGTCTTCGCCTGTTGGCTTGCGCTCGTTTGGCTCTTCTGTGAGATGAGTCAGACTATCTTCACTAGTTTTTGCCGGTGCCAGATTCTCCATGGCGTCATGGGGCTCTTTTGTGTCCGACGAGTCCAGCGGATTATTCTTCATCTCCGTGTCCAATCGATCCATGAGAAAGTTTCGCAAATGGAACTGAGTGATCTTTGTGATCTCGTTCTCCGTGGGCAAAAACTCGTTTTCGAAATCGTTAAACTCGCGGTCCCAGGCAACGCCCAATTCCTGAATGTCCCGTTGCACGACATTTAGAGACATGTAATTGGTGGGCTGCGTGGTCTCGTATATGTTGAAAGTTTTGGTCTTGATGAAAGATTCTTCTTCTTGGACTCGAGCCTTGAGCTGCTCAATTTTTTCACGGCCGGCCTCGGCTTTGTCAAACGTATCGACTTTGATTCTGTTGAGTCGGTTTAAAATGCTCTGGAAAAACTTAGACGAGCTCTGTTGTATGGCACTGAGGGAATCCAATTTCAGCTCCAAGCTGGAGGTGGTGAGAAATTCAAGCTTTTTAGGGGGCACCACAACTTCGTAGGTAACGACCTGGGAAATCTCAAACCTCAAAAAGTACCCGTTGAAGCCAAAGTACTTGACCTGGCTTTTGAAGAAGTCGTGCTCGCATTGCTTCTCATTCCGCGTGGGCCGCGAGCAGAAATTGAGCTCAAAAAACTTTCCAAGAGATAGATAGTACGTCTCATCACTCATGGCCGATATGGGAGAGGACGTGTTGCACTCAGGACAATAGCTCCACATGATCCGCTTGCCTTTGTCCTTGAACTGCTCCAAAATCTGCAGATCGTCTATTTTGTCCACAATCAAATCGACCTTGTAGTTCCCATGGACATACGTTTTGTAGTGGTTCAAATAAAGATCCCCGCACTCCTCGCACGTCTTCCCCGTTTCCTGGATTGTCTGGTCGAGAAAAGCACCAAGGCACTTATCGTTGTCTGAGTAGAAGTCCACCACAACAACCACAGGCCCATAACACGGGGTGGCGTGCCTGATCGAGACTCTCGAGTGCAAGAAATGAATGCTTCGGTGGAAAATTGGATAGAGCTGGTAGATCGAGTATTTCATGCTGTTCGACCAGACCCTCATTCTGAAGTTGAACTCTCTCTGGCGGAAATTCAACCATTCCAAGCTCACGAACTTCAAGTATCGTATGATGTCCTGTTTGCCGTTGAACCGCTCTAGGTTGAGATCAAACTGTAGCACATCCAACCAGCTGGACTCGATCTCGTCTCCCTCTGTCAAATCCTGTATTACCTTGTTAAGCTCATAGTATCGAGTGAACGTTTGGAAAGATTCAATGACATTGCTGAGAATGTTGGGGAGCGGATAGGACACAGAGGGCGAGAAGCTCAATGTTCTTTCGCTGAACAACTTGACGTAGCTGAAAACCCCGTAATGGTCCATGGACTTCACAGAGACATTTTTAGGGTCGTTCGGGTCCTCTGAGTCGATATGCATCAAAGATTCTAGCTCCTTGAGTTTGAGTTTATCTTCATTGGAAGGGGGGCTCGGAAGAAGAGAGAAGTCGCTGAAAAGCCCCTTTTCAAACCTTGAGTTGAACGCCCCAGGTATCAACGATTCCGACGCGTATTTCACGCTGCTTAGGTACTCCTCGTCGCCACCTCTCAAACAAATAGTGAACCCCGATTGAACATCGCCTCCTGTGAAAAAGGCAAATGTCTTGACGTACTCGCCATAGACGAATTTCTTGATTTCAAACTGGCCACACGCGCCCAAGGATCCTTTTTTGAAAAACAAATCGTTCACAGACTGGAAGATATCGGCCTTCGTGTACCGTGATATTCGCTCAATGACTTGCGCCTTCACATTGGAGATGACCGTTACGTTTGCTTCTTCGAGCAATCGTTCAGCCAAGCCACACACAGTATCGCCAACAATCACGATGTCTGGCTCCAAGGAGACCAATCTTGACACTAGGTTGGAAATGTACACCGATTGCTGGGAGTTGACCACCCTCAAGCTAATGAACTGTTCCTTCTGTTTGAGGTACTCCAAAGGGAACACAAGGAGTGCAATCTTGGGGTTCTTGATGCTGGCTTGCATCCGCTTTGAGTCAATATCTTTGGTTATGAAAAGGCCGTCCATGACCGACGTGTCTTCAGGCCTGCCGCCGAGAATCCGTTTGATCTTGATGTATTGCTTCACATCCAACGTGTCGCTGATTTTGATCTGATGCACACTGGCAAAAATGGCCACCAAGATCTCGGTCCAGCGAGTCTGGTCGGCGGTGCTTTTGATATCGCAATCTTCCAAACACTGCTTGATCATGAGTCTCAACTGCCGATCGAACAAACTGCTAGTGGATTGTTCCACGGACATTTGCATCGAGTCGGTGCTGTTGGAGTTGCTGGAACGAGCCAAATCAGCCACCAGCGACACAGGATCGGCTTCACTGGACTGCGAGTGGGCCTGCTCAGACCTCAAAGAGAAATCCGACAACGTGGTCTTGAGTTCTCTGCGATTGCCGGCTGACGTGTTGGTGGCAGATTTCGACGGGCTGTCCTCGGTCTGGTTGACATTGATGCTGTAATCATGCGCTGAGGTTCCTGGAGATCTGTAAGGATCGGGCGAGCTGCCTAATTCAGGGTAAAACCTCGGATCGGCGGACGGCATCATCGACGCGCCGCTGCTTGCTTTTTTGACCAGCCGCTGGTTCCGGCGGTCCTTCATTCGGCGCAACGAAGCCTTGGCCCGCTCGTTGGACCGGTAGTTGGACCGCTGCTTGCTCTCTGTCATAGAGGCACTTGATAACGAGTCGAGCGGCTTGAAAAAGTCCGGCTGGCGCAAGCTCGTGGGCCCGAATCTGCCCTCGATCCCGGGAAACTCAAGCAAAGTGGGCACGCCCGGCATGGATAGAGCTAGGTGGTTCGGAGGCCTTGCCAGCATGCTTTGGTGGGCGGCCGAGTTGTTCAACGACGTGTACAACGACATGACTTTCTCGTCCTCGTTTTCGCTTTCTGCGTCTTCCTCCTGGTCGGCGTCGGCGTCGTTGGCCTGGGGCGGAGAGAGAAGATCGTGTGCCCGCTGGGAAAACTCGAACTTGGATTTGGCGGGCAATCTGCTGTAGTTGGCATTGATCACCGACTTGTAGAACGAGCCGATGTTTTCCATGCCCTTGGAGTTCGCAATCCCCGAGCTGACGGAGGCCAGACGCCGGGGGTATTGCTTATACCAACTTTTGACCTCCGGAAGCTCCCCGCCAATTAGGTTCAACGACTGGATCCCGTGTCCCGACGACCTCAACGTCTGGTATGTGTTGAGGGACGAGCTTTGCGTGTAGGAGCCCGAGGGAATGGCGATTTCGACCGCCTCGCCGGTTCTCCTGGTCGGAATCGCCATTTTGGGCGGGTGTCTATAGGTAAAGCCCTCGGGGCTTTTCTGGGCCGATTCCGAGTAAGGCGACGAGGGGATTTTGGGCGCCGAGCCGTCTCCCGAAGGGAGTGCCGGCGTCCTTCTTGTTTTCAGCGCAGGCGAGCTCAAAAGCACGCTGCTTTTCGCAGAATTGACGGAATTCGACCGCGGCTTCACGCACGTGTGTTCCGACACAGTGGAGGTATCCGAGTCTTCGACCTTGACGCTGTTTGCGCGGGCTGATGCTGCCATTTCGGCGACTTCTCCCTCGGAACTCAGCGAGTCGTCACTGAGGTACACGACCACGTCACTATAACACGGCTTGCACACGCGGAGCTTGTCCTTGAACGCGTTGGTGACCTTGCCCCTGCCCTTGCCGTGCCGCTGCTGCTTGTACTGGGAATACGAGATGAAAATGGTGCACTCGGCACAAAAGATCTGGCCACAGAACCGGCAGTGGTGCTTTCTGCGGAGCGCGGTGAACTGCTTGAAGCAGTTGAGGCAGTCCGACACGAAGGAGTCGTTCATCCAGTACTTCTTCGGGATCCCGCCGTTCTTGAGCGGGTTGTTGGAAAGCCGGTGCGGGCGCCGTTTCTTCTTTTTGCCGGCCTTGTTCCGCGCGGACTCCACCAAAGACGACGCCGGCGACCCCGCGCCCACCAAGTTCGTGTGCATGATCGACTTGGCGCCGTCCAAAATCGCCGCGGAAAAGTGCCCCGACGCCTTGCGCAACGGGCTCTGGGTCTGCTTGGAATGCTGTTTCTGCGCCGCCAACAGCGCCTCGTCGACGCGTGCACGCAAGGAAGGCTGATTCGGGAAAACCACGTGACTGGCGGACGCAGCCTCTGCATTTTCGGCCCGCGAGAACGAGCTGCTGTCGGGATCCACTGTATCTTGGTCGGACGCAGACTCGTCCTCGGACAACTCGATATCGTTCGGGAGGTTGTTGAAAATCGACGAGATCCGGTTCTGGAGCGCCCGCACGGTGGACGGCTTGAACGCCGACTCCGCCCGTGCTTTCGGGAGTGTTTGTTGCACGTGCTCGACCAGAGAGAATCTGGACGGAGAGTATACGAGATCATGGGCGCTGGCGCCCGGGCTGCTGTTTGTATTTGCTTCCGCCAACACGTCGCTCGTGCTGAGCAGCGCCACGGGGCCTTTGGGCGCGTTTGTCGTCGAGAGCTTCAAGAACAAGTTGTCTGACGTCACGCGGGGCAAGTTTTCGGCGTTTTCTGCTGCGTTTGCAAACGCGGGTGGCGCCTGCGGGGGGTCTAGAACAGCAGCACGGCGGGCGGGGTCCGGGTCCAGCGAAAGCCCCGTGCCCGCAAGCGGCGCCTTGATTGTGGGCGCCAGTTTCAAAGGGGGCGAAGGCACGGCCGGCTTGGGGTCGGCAAAAGCGCGCCTGCTGCTTTTCGAGGGCGCGCGCGAGTGGCTCAGCGGCGGGTCGGTACGCGCCAGAGCCGTCTCGTGGTGGCCGCTGTGGCTGCCGGCGGCTAATTCAGGGGCAGGTTCTTTCAAGGCCCGCTCTTCCGAGTACATCAGCAGCGTGTCTAGAATGTCGTGGTCACGCGGCGCGAGCCCGGCGGTTGGCGCGGCGTAGTTGTGGACCAAGTTGGAAGCATTGTTGGTCACCTTGCGGAGTGTTTTCAGGATAATCGTGGAGAACGAGCGGTTGGCCACGACCTCCGGGTCCGGTAGTGTAGGAAACGACACAAAGTCGTCGATTTGCAGCACCGGTGCCCCCAGTCGAGCATCTGCGGGGTCGGCGGGAAGCGGGTATCCGTCGTAGGAAACGTTTCGCGCCGGCAGAGACATGGAAGTGGGGGGTTGTGTGTGGTTTCTGTGGTGTCAGGTGCTGTTTGGAGGTGTTTCTCAGGTATCTGAGAGAGAGAGGCAGGGCCGTATAGAACCACGGGAACTCGGGCAATTGGGGAAGAATACGGGCCGATTATAACAGAGTGGGCCAAGAGCTTGCGGGAGGTTTGCAAACACAAACGAAAAACACAGAGATGTGGCCGGTGGTGTGAAAACTACCGTGGTGGAATGTTGTGGTTATTCTGGAGCGTGCAGCCTACCTGCCAGATCGGGCCTAGGGCCTAGGGCCTGGGATCCAGGGTCCACTGTGGAATTCGCGAAACGCGGGGCCAGGACGGCCTCACAGTCTGGGTTCATGGTGACTGCAAATTAGAAAAAAAAGAAAGGCTTCGGTGTTTCGGGTCGCCCCAGGGAATCTTGGGAAATTGATGGTGTATATGGGTTTAGCAGGTGTTGAAAAAGAGGGTGTTGTACTTACGTTTTGTAAATTTGGCACGAGCCGTGTCTTTGTATGGGCCTTAAGTGACGAGTCCACAGGCGCTTGACTCGCTCATGCCTCAGGGACAGGATGCAAAAAGCGTGGGCAAGTTGTTTGTTCCGCCTTAGTCGGAAAGAAAAAGACTCTTTGGTCCGTGTGTTATTGGGGAATCATGACGAGCTACATTCCGGTCCCCTCATTTGTTACACTTTCCTCAGTTTTCTCGTAGTGGAGTGCCATGTAAGGAACCTGAGTATTCTCGTCGGACCGTAAGACGCAGTCCTGTATATCATTCAAATAACAATTCTGCATGTGTGCAGGAGCTATTTTCAACGATCAGTACGCGATGTAAACAAACAAATTCCGACGTTCAAATATCCAATTCAAAGCTTTCAAATCAGTTTTTACGCTGAAAGCTCCTACTTGAGAGACTTGAAAGTTGCAGGATATAGATTATAATGATCAGTACGTACATGTCCTGTGGACCAAATTTACATTCGAAGCACAAGTTTTTATTTAAAGCACTTATTAACAAACAAGGCCAAGAAGCACAAAAGTCGCTAGACATACTTAAACATTCCATAAATTTTGCCAAACTTAATCCTCATTTCGAAAACGGTGTGGGATATCTTGAAATGACAGTATCTGAATTGCAGACTTTCATGATTGATTTTGGCATTGAGTATTTTTATACTCGGAAAGAAGCTTTAAGATCAAAGCGAAAAGTCGCCAATCCCAAAAGAAGACGCCTTAGTCTGGCTGGTCTGGATACCTACTTGTGTAAATGTAAACGTAAGAGCAACCAGAGAGCCTCACTAGTATTACGACAGAGCTTCTCCATTTCATGTGAGTGTCCTGCTACTCTAACAATCAATTATCCGGCAGGATATTATCATACAGAAGATAAAGAACTCAACGTGACCGTTCACGGAGACATGACAGTTTGTATCAGGTGGACATGGAGACATAATCACGATTTCGACAACCCAGAGTTTTTCAGGAGTTTACCCTTGCCAAAAATCGCAAGAAAAGCACTCAAAGACGCAGTGTTGAAGTATGGACTTACTTGGTTTCAAATACAAATTGTGCAAACAATGGAGCGCTTGAAAAACAAACAGCTGAGCTCATGGGAATTGATGAAAATTGAGAATAGACATGTTCGCTACATTTTGAATCAGCTTCCTCAGAATCAACCGTTCAGAAGACATGTTCCAATTGTTGAGGGTTTTGGGCTTTTGGCCTGCAAGATCCAGTCAGACGGTGGCTTTGCTGAATTCACATCGAAGTTTAAGTCTCTCGACAAAAGCCACGAATTAATCGATTTCAAAACTCCCAAAGACAGAGAAATTTGGTCTTTTTGTTTCATGTCGAACTGGCAACGAGATTTGTTGAGAAAAAATTCATGGATAATTCATCTCGACTCGACTCATAAAACGTGTTACGGACTCACAAAAGACGAACCGACGTACTTGTTTACAATTTACGTGAAAAATCAGAAGACCGGACGCGGAGCGCCTGCTGCTTTTATGATAAGTAATGCGGGCAAATCTCCGGTGATTGCAGACTTTTTGCGAAAAGTAGAATCATTTACCACTATAAGACCAAGGCAAGCGGTCATAGATTGTGACGAAGCTGAAGTAGCAGCTTTAAAGGCGGTCTGTGGAGCCGACTTTCCCATAATGTACTGTCGATTTCATGTTGAGAGAGCTCTTTTTTCTCAGATTAGTCTCAAACTTAAAGGCCATCCCGACAAGAATGACCTCAAGATCAAGATACTTGAAGACTTCAGGAACGTGATGTCAAGCCGGACAGAAATAGAGGCAGCTGAAAAAATTAGTTGGTTTTTGAGCAAGCACGAAGCTCATGAAAAAGTCATTTCATATGTCGACAAGCAATGGTTTTCGAAAAAAAACTTTATTATAGGAGGATGTAATGTGAATTACGTCCCAGGTCAGAACACGAATAACTTTATTGAATCATACCATTCTAGATTGAAGCTGAAACGATTTTTGGGAAAAAAATGTGATCGAAGACCGGACACGTTAGCTTTCAAGCTTTACGTATCTATTATTCCGGCGTACATGGTAAGAGAAATTCAGGCTGAAGAGAACCCAAAAAAAAGAGTCCACGATAAAGCTGAGAAGCTAGCCAAGCAAAAGGCAGATGAGATATCCAAAGAAGATGTCGAGGCAAAAGCCTGTCTTTCGGACAACGGAGAGATCACTGTCAACTCCTTTGCTGACGGCACCAAAGAATATTCAGTATGCCTCGAGCTTGATGGCAAGTTGCTGAATACATGTACATGCCCATCTTATTGCAACAGCGGATCGATGTGCAAACACATATTTCTAGCTCAGAGGTTTAAGTCACTCAAATTATCCGGTCTGGATAGGCTTTTGCAAACCTCAACGGCCGGGGATTCTACTTCGACATCAGAAGAAATCTTGCATCCGACAGAAAATTCTTCAAGTGAGCTCGATGACTTTCCTCTTATGGATCAGATTATGGCTATAGAGCGGCAAAGAGACATAGCTCCCGCATCACGAGAAGTCGGGCCTGAAGATCAGGCTATCTTAGATCTCGCTTGGGATCTGTCAGACTTTTTCCTGGACAGCAGCTCCGCATTTGACGGAGGGTCTGAGGGCACCGCTAATTCATATGTTCTTGAAATGGCAAGTGACGAAGAGTGCATTGCCCCACAAGCAGAGGAGAGAGATTGGGATAGTTACGTGATTAGGCAAGATCCGGGAAACCGGCCTCAACAAATACTTCAACATTGCGATAGAGTGCAAGAAGCTGCACAGCGGAGCGAAAGAGAACTACAACAGACCCTGGCAATCATAGAAAGGATTTTCGAAAGGAGTCAATCAGAACAACGGAGCCTTTTTCGAAATTTGAGTTCCCCTGAACAAAGACTCAATTATGCTAAACTGCTCTCGTCTCAAGTTAGGATTTCTGCTCGAGAGATGAGTGATCCACGGGCCAAACAGAGGTAGTATTTATGTATTGTGACACCTGCAAAGTGACAACTTCTTTAGCGAGGATAGGAGTCAGCGAGTGCGGCATCTCTTCTAAGGAAATTTTGCTAAACAATGTTGCCATCATCTTTCGTCAAAGATCGATGCTAGCGTAGTCTTGGTTAAGTTGTTTTACTAACAGAGTATGAAAGTAGATGCTCCTCATCTTGACGCAAGTCATATTTTGAATGCTTCCATTTCGGGACTTTTTTATTGCTTTTTCATTGCGATCTGCAGTACCCTCGTTAAAGTCCGGCGATATTAAGTGTGCTCCCATGTAAGGGCCAAAGTGGCTGCGACAAACTAAATGATAGAAGGCATTTGGGACTCTTCCTAGTATTTCTGCTGTCCTTGTGTAATTCCCGTAATTCAGTAGCTGAAGCTAGGATAGCAGTTACTCTTTGCTTAAAGTCCAAATACGTATTTTTTTATGATGTGCCTTACTAGAATTATCGACGACAGCATTCATCAGCATAAGCACGCAGTTGTTGTATTCAACATCCGCACAACAATGAAACAAATTGCATGTTTTTTGAAGCGATGTATAATTCTCTTTAAGAATACGGGCTTACAAGCGAATTATGTTATAATTAGGCCACACCCACTCAATAGCCTCATATCTAACAAGTAGTAGTACGCTTTGAGTGTAGACCACTACGCAACTTCTCACTCACACCAAGTGCCCTTGTCAGGCCAATGCCACAATCAATGTATGGGCTAGGTTCTGATAACAGCTAAAACTCAATAACACAGGAAACGGGGAGAATCCCAAAAGCCAACGTGGCTCGATTGAGGACCTCTATCTGCGCAGAATTGCGCAAAATTATACGAAGCTACATAATCCGCAAGCTAGTGTTGAATGAGAATCGGCATTTTCCCGCACGCCAAAAGACCATAAAAATGCGCCGAATTCTGCCAGTTTCGCTAGTTTTCTTCTAATGTCCTAACTCAACTGAACTTTGTTACCAACATTTTTTTTGACACCTCATCAAGAGTGAAATTTTGCCTTTCCTCTCTTTCAGACTGAGCGCATCATTTATCATATTTGGCCTCGCTGCCAGAATGAGACCTGAGTCAACACCGTGCATGCGCGGCTCTTCAGAGAACACGTCATTTTTTTTTAATTTGGGCCTTCAAATCTCGCGCCCCGGCATCTTCGAATAACAATTATTCGTCAGACTGCGCTCTCGTAAGATTTGAGATTTAGACGAGTGATTGTCTTGTTGCTGTTTCTAAATAGTCCATAGATATTGGAGTAACTTAGACACCCGTTCATGCAATCAGGTGCAATACAGTAGTTGAAAATGGGGCGGGAGCCAACGCGCGGTTCATAACCAGAAACCCAGCCCACTTCCAGAATCGGTCTCCGTTCAGACTCAAAGCCCCTGCAATCACCTCAAAATCGACATTTTTCAAGATGTCAAAGATCACTAACCAAAAAACGTATCTTACCATGACATTATTTCCGAAGCAATTCTATTTTTCTTCCTCTCCAACGAAAAAATCAAAACCCTGCCAGATCTGTAATCTCGTGGCCCTGCAAATATGCGCACCTCTCGTCCCACCCTCGAGACGACAGACAGGACCTCGCGGCTTCCAAATTGGAACAAAGCCTCGGTTATTCGGAGAATTCTACGTATGATTTGGCGCTTCCGTCGCGGGGTCAGGCATTTTGCGTGATCGGGTATATATTTTGCGATATAAGTGGCTCAGTCGGTGCAATGAGGGAACGGATTTGTGGATCTAGATATGAAGTGTATTGGATGTTACGGCTGGATCTAGGGAGAAGTGGATCCGAAGATATTCCTCGCACTCAGGGAGATACAATCGAGGCGAACACAAGTTTTTTCTCCGCCTTCTCTGCTTCCACATATGAAGTCTCTGCATTGAGAACGGCCATGCAAGGTTATCCTGTTATTTCACTTGTTTTAGGAAGAGACGTTTGAAAGTTGTTGGTTATTTTCTTCAGATCTCATGAAGTCACCTTGCGGCTGCGAAGTCACCACCACCCTAGATGGTGGTCTCACTGTCACATTGACCCCTGGAGAGCCCTTGGAGGGCGGAATCATGACACACTCAGGCAGAGAAAAGCTACTAAAGTTCCTCAAAAGAAACCAAATGGTCTCTTGCTTATTCAATGACCCAAAGTTTGCACAAAGGTAATATTCCCACAGAGCTCTGGCGAATAGTGACATTCCTCTGAGGCTGCGAGGGAGTGGCGGGCACCGGGGTGCGGCCGCACGTCAAAGCGCACAACTAAAATAAAAAGCCCAGATGTACTGCATATAGAAGTTCCCGCGGGGGTCCGGCTTAGCGGGGTTCAGACCAACGCCAAAAACACCCAGACATGTCGCGCCAGGCCCCAGCCCAGCCAACCACCACACCCGCGCGCAACAAGCGCTCGCAAAATAAGAGCCAGACCGCTTGCAACCCACACCTTTCAGCCGTAACATCCCCCGCTTTTTAGACCGCAAACTAATTCCCACACTTCATCCCGAATCTCACTGAAAGCACACACAGGCATGTCTTCGTCGGTGTTGCAAAAAAGACGGGGCGGGCGCGCGCAGACGGCCACGGGCCAGGGCCTGTTTGACGAGGACGACTTTTCGGGCATTTCGGGCATTTCGGGCGTTCTGGGCATTTCGGGCGAGGGCCACAAGATCGGGATCGACGCACGTGACATCGGCCACGACCGCACGGTCAAGATCCCGTTCTTGACGTTGATGGAGGAGGTCTTGCTCATGGGGCTCAAGGACAAAGAAGGGTACTTGTCGTTCTGGAACGACAACATCTCGTATGCGCTCCGCGGGTGCATTTTGTTGGAGTTGGCGATGCGCGGGAAAATCACGTTGGTCAACGACCCGGCCCGGCGGAGATTCGACTTGTGCGACCGCTTGGTAGAGGTGGTCAACACAGAGCCCACGGGCGAGGTGTTGCTCGACGAGGCGTTGAAGATCATGAAAAACGACGAGGGCCACTTGCTGGTGCTGAACTGGGTGGACTTGCTCTCGGGCGAGACGTGGAACTTGATGAAAATCAACTACCAGTTGAAGCAGGTGCGCGAGCGGTTGGCCAAGGGCTTGGTCGACAAGGGCGTGTTGCGCACGGAGCGCAAGAACTTTTTTTTGTTCGACATGGCCACGCACCCGGTCGCCGACAAGATGGCCAAGGAGAACATCCGCACGCGCGTGTTGAGCTTCTTGACCCAGCGAACCATCGACTTGGACTCCTTGAGCAACGACCAGTTTGCGGCCGACACCTCCTTCCGGCACCTTAGAACCATCGCGTTGATCTGCGGCGCGTATGCCGCCAACGTGCTCGAGAACGTGTTGCTTCTGCTCAACTACGACACCCGCGACCAGGCGTTTGCGCGCGCGGACGAGTTGTTGAACGATTACAGCGAGTATCCCTTTGGCAGCAAGGGCCTGCTGAGCCCCTTGGGGTTGGGCAGCAACTTGGCCGACGAGGTCAGCAGGGAAGCCGAGCACAGCAGCGAGTTGACGCTAGAGTTGGTGGCCGCGGTCTTGAGCGTGTTTGCGAGAATGGACTCTATTTTGTAGGGCTGCCACGACTCTTTCTCATAGACAGCTAGATGCTGGCTGTATTGTCGGGCTTTGTCCGGGCTGTATTGTCCGGGCTTTCGCCCGGCTTTGTTGTCGGTTTCTTGTCCCTGACTATATTGTGGCCTTCTTGTCCCTGACTATGTTGTCAGCCAGGCTGGCCGCCCCCGCATGTAGCATGCCCCAATCTTACACCCAGTTTGAATACACGTCGATTTCCCCGTAGATGGCGGCGTTGAACGCGCGCACCAACTCGTGGCTGCCCGTGTCGCCCTTGGAGTCCCAGAAAAAGCCCCCGCCGAGGCCCCGTTCCCTCACAAACTTCGCCTTCTCCTCCACGCACTTGGGGTTGTCGTAGGTGGTGAAAATGCGCTCCTCCGGGTCGTACACCGACGCCGCCACCCGTATATTGTCATACTCCTCTTCCCTCCTGTCGATCTGGTGATAGTCCACAACGTCCTCTGTACTGGAAGCCCGCCTGGCGAACCTGCTTCCGGTAAATGGAGCCGACGGGCGACTGAAAGTGCGCCCATACATGGGCATGCCAAGCACTAGCTTTTCGGGCGGCACCCCCAATCTAATGTACGTGTCGATGACCAGCTCGGCGCTAAGCGTGTTGTCTCCATTAACGCCGTAGAGATTGGAATGGTACCCCGTGCGCGTGGACCAGCTCTCGCCGCAGAAATCGTAGCACATGACATTCCAGAACGTCACGTAACGGTTCATCTGGGCCACTCGAAGATTCGAAATATTGTAAGGGCTAGCGGGCGCCGCCACCGTGAGCGATAGCGCCGGATTGACCTCGCTCAACTCGTGCCGAAGCCGGCTGAGCAAATGCACCAATTGGATGGCCTGGGGCTCGTTTTCCGGATACTCCCAGTCGAGGTCGATGCCGTCGAACTTGTGTTTTTGCACCAACTCGATCGCCGTGCTGACAAAGGTCGACATGCGCTTTTCGTCCTTCATCACGTGGGCGAACGCCTCGTGAGCGCCCCAGCCGCCAATGGACATCATCACTTTTAGAGTGCGGTCGCGGACTTTGATGGCGTACAACACCGAAAGCGATCCCTTGAGATTGGCCACCATGGGCATCTGCACGTCCGCCCAGGGGTCCGAGAGCGTAACAGCACCGGTATCCCGGTCGAGCTTGAAAAACGCATAGAACACATGGCTCAACATCCCGGTGGGCAAGTCCAGGGCAAAGTGTTTGGATGCATACACTGACCAGTTGGAGAAGTACACCGCGGACACGTAGCCCAGGCCGGGCATCTTTGTATATAGTTACGAAACGGGCGAAGGGCCAGAATTAAGCGCCCAGTGGGACAAAAAGAGAAGCTGCAAACAGTACGATCCTAGTGCCCGTAGTAGATAACCGCCGGTAAGGGGATCGAGCAGATGCAGCGGTCGATAGAAGATTGGGCTAGTTAGTAGATTAAGTAGTAACTCACTTTGTAGCTTCGTGGGCGGAGAAGCAATGCACTCGAGCAAGTTTCAGATAAAGAAAAGTAGTACTGGAGGAGATTCGGTTCTCGAAGTTCGGGTGCAAACTTAGCGGTGGGTGCGAAAAAAGGCATGGTTGCGCCGGGCAGATCCAGCCAGGTTTTACTTGATCGTCTCTTGTAGAGGCACGTTATTTTTTGGCTCGGACATTTTAAACATAAAAGGAGAAGATGTTTTGCTTTTGAATTCTCTTTAAAATGCTAACAAATGCTACTTTCTTTCAAAACAGATAAGTTGGTGGAGTTTCGCCGGGCTTAAGTTAGCTTTTTTGATCGTCAGTCCCGGTCCAGGGCCTTAGAAGGCGCGCCTTAATCCTGGGCCCGCCCAGGCCCGAGGCCCCAGTTCTTGATATATTAACAGTCACCAAAAAGTCTGGACTACACGTTACCTTTCAGAATTTGTTGGTCAATACAGTGAAAGCCTCATTTTGAAGCCACAAAAAATGGTTTTTTTACCAAACGCTCCTATCCAATAAACTCACCTCATCATTGCCTTTCGTAGTACGATACCCTAGATCTATTTTCCCAACCCCGGCCCCACATTCCGGCTAGTGCGACTTGCGCATAGGGCCGCCGGCCCTGGCAAACCACAGACCATCGCAAACCACATAGACATATTCTTTCCACTGTCCTTTCCACAAAACCATCTTGAAATCCCAAAAAAACCACATTGAGCCCAAGAAAACCTCATTTAATCCCAGAATGACCGCTCTCGATTACATAAAAACAGCCAGCGCGGGCCTTCCCGTGGCAGTGACGCCAAACGACAAAATCTACAAGGACGACTGTATGTATTCGTTCGACACCGCCGAAAATAACGCCTTGGGCTTGGATATCTGTATGACGTGTTTCCAGGCGTTTGCCCGGGCGGCGCAAAAAGACTACACCGCCGAGCACTATGGCCGCAAACGCCACCCGCTTTTTCTTAACATTAAAAAGCAGCTTAAACGGAAACCAGAGCCAGAACATGAGGACCCAAAGGAAAACGAGCACATTGCCGCCAGGTTCAAGGTGCCCAAACTAGAGATTGTCGAGGAGTCCGAAAAAGACTTATACGACATATCCACGTGTATTTACGTGGCGCCACTTGGCGAGTCGATGGATATTGCCTCGTGCCCTTCAAACGTAGAAAAACTAGCCACCCAAATTCTCGCGGCTAATTCCGCCAGCGTCAGCGACGATATCAAGGCCTGGGAGCTGGAGGTGTTCCCATGTGAGCACTCTTTGAATATCCCGACTTCTGTCGATGTCAAGTCTCATATAGATCTCTCGCAATGTGCAAAGTGCGACTTGAAAGAGAACTTGTGGATTTGTTTGGCGTGTGGCGCCATTGGCTGTGGACGTGAACAATTCGGCCTGTCCTTGAAAGGCCATTCCCACGCATTGACGCATTTTGAGGAATCCGGCCACCAGGTGGCTGTGAAATTGGGCTCGCTTTCCGCCGATAATGAAGAAAGTTGCGACTGCTACTGTTACCAGTGCAATGACGAGGTGAAAGTGCCCGAATTGACCGGCAAATTGCGGCCTTTTGGCGTCGACTTGTCGGTGGCGGTAAAGTCAGAAAAAAGCTTGATCGAGTTGAATCTCGACACCAACAAATCGTGGCAGTTTAACTTGGACGGCGCGTCGGGCGAACGGCTCCCTCCACTATTCGGACCCGGGCTCACGGGGATCCTGAACCTCGGCAACTCGTGCTACTTGAACTCGGTGGTGCAAGTTTTGTTCAGCTTGGACCCGTACAAACGATACTTTGCCCTGTTGTCGTTTGACGAAAACGTGCCCGATGCGGCGATGGACTTGAAATCCCAAATGATCAAATTGTACGACGGGCTTATTTCTGGGCGATACTCAAAACCAAGCTCTTTGAAAGGCGACGACTACCAGGCAGGAATCAAGCCGTCGACATTCAAGGCGCTTATTGGCACAGACCATCACGAGTTCCAGACCAACAAACAGCAGGACGCCAACGAGTTTTTGCTCTATTTGTTCGACAAGCTCGACAATCAGTTTGGGCTCGCCTTGAACAGAGACTTTAAGTATCTTGCGGGGTCCAAGGTCTCTTGTTCTAGTTGTAAACTGGGGACCTTGACCAAAAACTTGGTCGACAATATCTCTGTTCCCATAACTAGTGAAGTTTTGGGGACGGACGAGGACGGGAAGAAAATCTACAAAGAGGTGCCGCTCGCAGATTGCTTCAAGCTTTACGCTGCCCCGGAGCAGATCGAGAACTTCACGTGTGAGAACTGTGGCACTTCTAATCTGACCATAAAACAAGAGGGCTTCGTCACGTTCCCTCAAAACTTGGTCGTTTCCGTGCAGAGAATCACCCTCGAGAACTGGGTGCCCGTGAAACAGGAAATTCCAATTGCCATCCCCGAAGTGCTCGATATCACAAACTACAAGGTTCCTGCATTCGGCGCCGACGAGTCCGAAATCACTCCCCAAGACAAAAGCACAGACACACAAAAGTTTGTCCCCAATGAAAAGGCACTATCCACGCTTCTCAGTATGGGATTCAGCGAGCCTCGAAGCGCCAGAGCGCTTTACAATACGGGGAACAAAGACGCAGAAGAGGCCATGAACTGGGTGTTTGCACATATGGACGACGCTGACATCGACGATCCTTTTGACCCCGCGCAAATTCCGCAAATTCCGCAAGCCGAAACCGCTTCGTCGGAAATATCGCCTGAGGCCATAGACAATCTAGTGTCGATGGGATTTGGCGCGCTTCTTGCCAAAAAGGCGCTTGTTTTAAACAAAAACGACGTGAATGCATCCGTCGAGTGGCTTTTCAGCAATCCGGATGACGACGGAGTCATCACCGAGAACGACAAACCGGCCGTAAACTTGCAAGACGAGGTAGATCAATTGACCTCCGAATTGGCGAGGGAAGCCGGTGCCGAGCTGCTGGGTCTATACACGCTTAAGGCCGTCATTTGCCACAAGGGCACCTCGCCGCACACGGGCCACTACGTTGCCTTCATCAAGCATGAAGGGGATTGGGTTTTATTCAACGATGAAAAAGTCGTGCGCTGTGGCGAAAACATCGAAGACATACAGAAGAACGCATACATCTACTTCTTCGAGCGGCAGTAATTAAGTGACGCGCTCGTTCTGGCGCGGCCAATGGGGCGGACGTGATTTGTCGTGCATACACGAAGAATTGGCAAATTGCATACAACGTGGGCTGATTTCCACGCCACACGAGAGGTATTTCCACGGTTTCACCTCGAAAATACACGGGCACTAGTCAGATGATTGCACATTGAAGTGTCGAATCGAGCAGTTGCTTTAGAAAGTTATTTTCTTGTGTTCTTGGCGGAAATCGTGGTATGCTTATTAATGCGGCTGCGTTCTAGAGAGTCTATTCTGGGCTCGCTGAAGAATTTTCATGCGCAACTTCTCTCTGCTGCGAGTTTCCGTCATATAACCAGGTGCAATGAGTCAACTCAGTGAGGAAAAACCAAAAAAAATCGTGGCTTAGGTGCAATCTTAAATACTTGTTCCGGGCCTTTCGCCAGATATTCAAAATAACTTTTTGGTTGAACAGAAGAAAGATGTTTGTTTCCAACGACCACGTCGGCGACAGATCCCGCTTAGAAGACTGGAGAAGTATGTGTGACCACAAGCAGTCGTTTTGAAGAACGAAAAAAAAAAAAAGATTATTGTCAATGCTCTGGCATGCCTCGGTGGCCAATATTCCGGTGAAAAACTCCAACTAACAATTTTAGTTCGTGGCTACGATCCTTTGAGCCCCCCAGACTTGTTGCAGCACGAGTTGCCAGTCAGTGAAGCAAGCAAAAAGCTGATCTTGAAAGGCAGAGACGACGCCGTCCACATTCTCAATGGCGATGACGATAGACTCATAGTTGTGATTGGCCCCTGCTCGATCCACGACCCCAAAGCTGCCCTCGACTACGCACACAGATTGAAGAAGGAGGCCGAGAAACACGCGGGCGAGCTTCATATCGTCATGCGGGCGTACCTTGAAAAACCCAGAACAACCGTTGGCTGGAAAGGCTTGATCAACGACCCCGAAATCGACGGCTCCTTCCAGA
>JAKUBE010000086.1:0-33468 GCA_030674755.1 Metschnikowia henanensis | reverse complement strand
GGTTTTTCTTCTGCTTGAACGGATATGCAGATGCGTTTTTCTTCAAAAGATCCACAAGGTCCTCGGCAACAGTGCCTCTTTTAGCAGAGGGCATTAAGTTTCTGGGGCCTAAGATCTTGGCGATCTGGCCAAGTTGCGGAACAATGCTGGGATGGGCAAGACACTGGGAATATTGCAATACAGACAAGCCTTGCTTGATTTGATTGATCAACTCTACGCCGCCTACGCGGGTATGCTCCTTCAACAGCTTGATTTTCTCGATCTGCTCGGGGTCCTCGGTGAAAATAAGCGTGTTGTTTGGTCTGACGGGTTTAGGAAAAAGAATCTGGCCCTGTAATGGATGTGAACCTTTCTCTGGAATCACGGTGATCTGCAATGAGACAGTGGTCATTTCCGGTCTTTTGCCGACTTCCGCCGCACGCATAAAGCGCATTGCTTTTGGGATGTCCATGTATAAAAGATGGTCCTGCGGCTTGACCTGTTGTTTGGCTCTCAATTTGGCATCTCTCGCAAGACGTTTCTGTGGATTCTTTTCAGCCGTGAGCTTTGGCGAGGGCCGCGTCATATTGATCGTGATCACCTGGCTTACATGAGAATGCAGTGAAAATGAGCGGGCCAGGGGCACGGCAGCAAGCCTTCCCAAACGAGAGGCAAACATATTGTGGGGTGAATCTATTCGAAAAGGATGTAATGAAAATTCTGTTCTGAGCTGGTTTCGAATGGCTTGTGCGCGCGTGATCTGGGTCACGTGACCTCCAGTATCGAAGCGGGTCCCTGGGCTGGATTAGATACACCAGTATTTTGAAGCGGTCGGTAATATTTACAGCAGTAGGTCGATAATGATCATAAGTTTGTGTACATAAAGTAACAGCCACCACATTCGAGGTCCCGTGTTCTGCTCAATGAGAAATACGTTTTTCTCACTACCACTACCCAGGCGAGTTGAGCATTTTCACTAACTAAAATTCTGTAGGGCCAAGCCCGACCCTTGCAACGAAGTAGCGAAAAAAATAGCAGGGTATTGTCGTGGCAATATTGCTGATTCAAAATACCGTATAATAAGTAGAATGTGTGTGTTACTTCGCCAGCTTCTGTGTTCACATTTAGTTGCAAATGTTTGACCACGCGATACTTCAGGAGCCCTCAAAATTTGTTTGATTAAACTATACATTATAACTTAAACATTCACAGCAAGAAAGCTACATCCGATATATGGGAAAAATGATCGAAAAGGGTTTAATCCCGAAAGAAATGCCACCAATTTTGTATTGAGGGTGAGAGATTAAAGCGAATGCGCTCGATAAAAGGTAAGATAAACTCTGGCACGATTCTGACTTTGGTGTGGCAGTCCTGAAAGAAATCGAATTGGAAGTGTTACAGTGTTGCGTAACATGTCTCAAGCACTGTTTGTTGAATAAGGTATGTTTTCTTTCTTCCCAAAGCTCCTTTAGCTAAAGCTAAGAAATGCGTAGCTGCGAATGCATCTCGAACATTCTAATTCCCAGTCGGTGGCCCATAACACTCGAGTCTAGCACAAAAAAGCATTTGACAGAAAATGATCAATGGGCCTTTTATGTTTCATACTCTTATAAAAACGTGGTTCACTTTCTGCTCCATAAGTATCAACCCTCAAATTTGATTATGTGATAGCCTCACACTAAATTCTATGCATGCTCTGAAAAGTTCTTAGAAATTCGGTAAGAGGCAAAAAGGTATTAAGCTTTATTGCCAAACATGACCTGAAAATAAATTCTGCGCCCAACGTTACTCTCCACATATCTTTTAAGCCGCATCAGCGATACTCGCAAGTGAGAAGCGAAAATTGACAAACATAACTTTGGCAAGTCAGTTAAAGAATAAAGAAAGCGGGGAGCACTCGATGCCAATCCCACTGAATTCGATCTGCTACACGTCTGTCGGGTCTTATTTTTAGTTCAGGCGATTCCTTCGACGTGTTTGGTCCATTCGAGGCCAAATGAAAATATGGTGCCTGCACTAAGACGAGGTTGTCTACCGTAAAACTTCGAAAAGTATTTCAAACCATTGACCCAGATCATTCCGGATGTCTTGATATACGAACCACGGGGCTGAAACGTTCCCCTATTACTAGCTTCCTTTTTTCGCGCGGCACCTCCTTCGCCGTTGGCTTCTTTTTCATTGGATGTGTGAATCTCTGATGAGCAAAAACCCGAAAAGGATGAAACACGTCTCCTTTGGTGCGGCCTCAGACGCGTCCATGCGCCGGCGCCGATTTTCAGAAATCCGCACGGAATTGTCCTGCGTCAAGATCGCCAACTCTACGCTGACCTTACTCCGATTAGCACAGCCGGCAAGAAAAAGCACCCACTACGAGTGGTTCACCATGCAAATAGTAAAGAGTAAGCTGAAATTTTTTTATGTGTCGGAGAAAAGGTGGCGATTGGAAGACTCAAATATATTTAAAGATATCGGCAGCAACCTTAATCCGGCTTGCTGCCGTTACTGCCATGTGTCACCTCACTGGCAGATCACCGTTAGCAAGAATATTTGAAAGCGCTGCCATGAGTCTTGGGCCGGAAACGGCCAGAGTTTGGTCCTGCGCCAAAAAAAGATCGGGCCAAGCCTCGACTTGCGCGCAATTGCGGAGTCTAGGCCCGCGCGTGGTGGCCAGGATCTAGACCCGCATGCATACGGCCTAAAGGACTGGCTTTAAGCGGAGTTGTAATTTCCTCATTTAGGATTAGCGAAAGGCTTCCTAAAATCTCCTAGATTTTTAAACACGACGTAGCGTGTGTGACCAAGAAACTAGAACCATATAGCTCAGAAGAATGTTTTGATTGTGCTGGAAATGTAGAAATGATTTAGGCGCAATCACCACACTGCTAGTCCAGCCAATTAGAAAAGACATACTGTTTTACGAGCCGGTCATGAATATAGGGGCCACAGCCTCAGGCACCACGGGGAGTGAAAAAAAGAACGATAATCGCAAAACTTCACCATTCACAGCAACAGATCCTTTAACGAAGCGGCCTAGTTACAAAAAGTAGGTATGACTCATTAAGTAGATAAAGAAAACGTTCGACCTACCGCCTCCTTCTTTGGCACGGACCAGAACGCGCTCATGGGCAACACGGTCATTACACGTCTGCCAAATGCGGCACGTCCCACACGCGTTGCTCTGCACAAAAGAACCTGTGTCCTGCATATAGAGCGTGGCCCGAGACGGTGTGCGCGCTCTACTTCGCTCAGCTTGCCCAAGCAAAGGCCGAGGCCTAGAGGCCAAGCATGAAAAAAAATGCAACAAGAACGAGTCGAGGCAAGTCTCAAAGAACAATCTATTGAAATGGGAAGAAATCAAGATACCCATTGTCTTGTCACAATGAGCTTTCCATTTTGGCCTCAATGTGTTCCTATCACGGCGTTCCGCTTTGGGCTCATTCCGGTCCACCTTCCTAAAATAGCCTGGACTGCCCAGGGCCTCTGATGTATTCTGCGAGGTGCTCTATTTTTTCGCGTAGCATGGCACTCGAGATTCCCTCCACATGCCGCTGCAGCTGCATCGCACGCACGTCAGGGCCTAGTCGACCGCTGAGAGCTCCGGCTTTATTTTTTCTACTCCTCGGTCTATTTTGGATATTCTGGTCCTGGAAGCGAGTGGAGCCAATTTTTTTTACGTGTCATCTTCTTTTCTTTCCAGCTCACGGCACGGTTTTCACGCCAATTTGTTATTCACTCCCGCCACGTCTTTTTGTGTTTTGTTGCCATCTGTAATACAAATCAGTGGCTTCCCCGCGAAACGCCATTGCATGACTGGACCAAATAAGTCTTCGCAAAAGAACCAAAAGTACCAAAAGTACCACGCTACCAACAAGAGGCAGATTTATGAAACAGGCTGCTATTGCCGACTTTTCGCAGATTCGAAAAAACCATACTATTGAGAAAAAGGCCCGCTTTTATCCGCTATTCCATTCGCTGCCGTATAAACTGCTGTATAATACGCGCCCCCACTATAGACGCTGAGCTCTCTTGTGGATCACAAACACAACCGATTTTTCTTAGGCCCGACTATCAGAATGTCTGGCACAAATACAGAAGAGCCGCCCGTCTCTATGGCGGCAGTTGCCACCAAAAAAGTCGAGGTCGAGGGCTTGACTGCAGAAGTTCCCGCGTTGCTAGTGGACTGTTTCCAGTATATTCTCGAAAACGGGCTCGTGGAGGGCATTTTCCGGGTGAGCGGATCGATCAAACGCATGCGTGACGTGACCGCAAACTACGCCACGTACAAAGCCTGGCTCGACGAAAGCCCGTCGCCGCATGACGTTTCGGGCGTGGCGAAAAAGTTCACCCGCGATTATCTCCACAGTATCGGGGGGCTTTTCCCGCCTGCTGTGCTCACGCTGCTCCGAACAATCTTTGTGGAATATCCGCGCAAAGACAGCATTCTAGGGTCGGAGTCGTACAGAAGCACGTCGACTTCTTACAGTTCTGGGCTAGAATCTGTTTTGGAAGAGGCAGACGACCGCGAATACGCCGCGCCTCGCAGCGTGGCAGACAAATTGGACTCGCTCGCGTGTCTTCTCGTGACGAAAAACCTGGCGCGCAAAAACGCCATGTTCATCTACTACTTGTCGGTTTTGAAGTGTGTGTCTGCACACCAGGACCAGACGCGGATGCCCAACGCGAACCTTGCGATTGTGTTCCAGCAGTATCTCTTCGAAACGTGGGCCGTGGCGGACCTCCAGTTGTACCAGAGCCTACTAGAGTTTTTGTTGGACAACTACCCCTCTTTTGTCGCCAAGTACTGCCTGAACTTGGGTCTTCTAGGGGGCATTCTGGAGTTCAACACTGCGCCGGAATCCACGTCGATGGGGTATTCCGAATCGGTCTCCACCTCGCCGTTGACTGATTATTCGCTGCACCAAGCGTCGCCCCCGAAGTTCTCCATATCTGGGTCTTTTGATGGCCGCCGGCGGTCGTCGATTTCGCAGAAATTCAGCTCGTTCTGGGACGCGTACGCCTCGCCAGCCAACCGCTCGAAACGGTTCTCTTTCATGTCCAGAGGGTCCAACCGATCGTCAGACCGTCTTCCAATGGAGGCTGATGAAATGAGCTCGCAGCTATCGGCAAAGATAGATACACCCCTGGCCAAGTTGTCCGCTTCTCGCGAAAACCTATCTGAGGAACGTCGCAACAGTGCTCACAGCCAGACAGAGTTCATGAGGAAACTGACTTCTAGAGACCACTTCATCTGCGGCCTAGATAGTCACCGGCCACCGACGGCGCAGAATGACAGCCAACATAAAAGCTTCATGGGCTTTTTGGAGGAGGCGAACGGGCTCACGAAGCCTCCGAAAGCGGCTTCTAAACCTATTTTTCCTCAAGGAGAGGCGCAAACCTCAAACAATGTCTCCGCAGACAGTCTAATACTCGACAACAACACCCTGTCGCCGTTTGTGGCAAACAAGCGGCAGTCCATCAGTCGACGACTCTCACACTGGTTGAGACGAAAGTAGGCGAGGCGCCACTTCGAACGCTGCACAGTTGTCACGAAGCAAGCATGGCGCTGCTCCAAGTGTATGCAAAGCCTGGCTGGTCAATGCTATCGATGCTTACAGTACTCCATTCAATTCTTCATCTGTCTTACTCCACTTTTTAAGCCTCTGCGTGAAATAAAATCAGTTTGGTTGCTTGATGTGCCTAGCCACCAGATATATACCCCTCCAAGAATTTTCTGTGACAAGGCGCCAGGCGCCACGTGCTGTATCCATCCTGCGTGTATTATATGCTTTTACTTGGTTCTGTTCAATCCACATTATTCTAATCTCAACAGGTAGCACCAGCCTCAAGATTCGATACGCCTTTTGCACTCTGAGCACTCTCAATCACTGCCTCAGCCCCGACTGATTGCCACGTAGCTTGCCTAAACTTTCTAGAGACCCCATTTCATGGGAAGACCTAATTATAAACTGGCTAAAGACCAGGTATCTTTCTTTATACCGGAATCGCTGGGTGAAACTCTCGGATCGGATCCCGTAAACTTATCAAGATATCCATTCACAACTTCATCGACCACGTAGTCCAGAGTAGCTATACAACCACTCGAGGACACGGCGTCTTCGGGGCGCGTGCAATTGGATTTCTTGCCTTTTATATACTCAAAAAACTTGCTGCCATATTCCTGTACTTTCAGATTCATATCATAAATTGAATCCTTGATCCATGTTAACACCGAAGAATCTTGATCTTCTTCATCGAAAAACATTGGAATGGCCCTTTCAAGCTCAATAAGATCCGCATCGTGTATATCCTCGTCTTCGGCAGGAAATATGAAGTCGCTTATGTCTTTAGACTCATAGTCAATCACCGTTTCGTCTTCGCTAGGAAATAAATAGTCATCGAGAGTCTTGAATCCATGATCCGGCCGGTGCTCTATTTTGTAATTGGTTTCTCTTTCCACAAATTGCAGCTCTTTCAGATTCTTAACCAGCCCAAGCTGACTTGACTTCTTTAAAGCAGCTGGCCGATTGATCGATAACGAAGTCGCGGTGCCGCATGCGAGAACAATACAGAGCACTTTTATCATCGTAAACGTGGAGATTGATGAGAATAGAAAAGCTCATTCATTTTTGCGAATCTGGTCTTTTAAATACCTTGAGTCTATGAATGGGACATAAAAGATGGGACAGCAAACCCAGAAGGGTTTGTGCTGTGTGTCAGAATATTTGTCGGAATTAGTATGCCCTTTGTTGAGCTGACAATGATTCTCTCGAAATCTCCTGCAAAGGAAAGACTTTACTCGCGTTTTTCTTTGAAGACAATGAAATGGGAAAGATCTGGAATTTGAACGGGCTCTTTATTGCTTTTGAAGATGTATCAATGGTCATATGTGCTAAGCGGTTATTGGCGAGGTGCGCTAATTAGTGGAGTACATGGCCTTTCATTGTGCTTCTCAAAGACTCAATAAATCCGTTAGTTCCACAAAGAAACCGTGCCCATATGTTAAAACTTTTCAAAAATTTCTGTTATTTTCAAGGCGCAGATAATAAGTATGAGTCTTTCCGCTTTTTGTCCAAATTCGGCGGAATCAGCAAATATTACCGGCCTGCGCAACTTATAGTTTTCCAAACTATTTTGAATACAGTGTTCTATGCCTAATAGATTTTTTACGGCTCCGTATGAAATCAGACTGTAGTATATGTTTGATGGAAACACTCCGTTTGCGAGACACCCATAAATGCTCAAGCTATCAAATATGAATCTTGTCTAGCGTTTTTAATTTCACGGCGATGCAAAACTTGAGTGCGAGCCCTCCTTTTAAACAGGAATATAGCTCCAGGTATAAGATGCATCGCTTTACGTCAATTCTGCCTTTTCAGCCTATCTTGGATAAACATCCTCTTTGAGCATTCACGGCCCCTAGCTTACACCAGAAAAAAAAAGTGAATTTTTCCGTTGATCTCTCACAATCCAATTATACCTCAAGCCCAAGTGCTATTGAACTCGATGCGCGCTCGTACGTACGCGTGTCTCAAAAGCCTACCCAACCTAAATTCTGTCAACACTAAATAACCGTAAATTATATAAGCGTCTACCAATTCTTCCCACGGAGCCCATAAGCGCCATTTGAGTCAAATGAACTCGCGAGTTCAATCGTTCGAGGTCCATGCGAGCCACAAAATCGTCGGGTTTCCCGATGGAAATATTCTCAGTTGGTGTCCGCAAATGGACCTTCTAGCCGTTTCTATGAACCAAACATCGATCTGGGTGTTCCGTCTTGACGGCGAGAGAGTGTACTCCGTAAACAACCGAGCAAAGATTCTCCATCTTCAATGGAGCCACAGCGGGAAGTTCTTTGCATTGTCAGGTACAGACCATGCAATTAAAGTATACGACTCAAACAGTGGAAAACTTGTCAACCAGTTTTCGACGAGTGCCGAACTCGATATTTCTCTAGTGAGCTGGTCCTCCATCAACGTGCCAGCGTCCATATCTCCTGATGGGGCCGCGTTGCCGTATCATGATCTTTTCCGTGTGGAAATTTTAAGCAACATGCCCAAACTAGCAAATGAGATGGACCCTTCCTCTGTAGAGGCGGGGTCTGCGGATATCAACACAAAGTCGCCGTACGCCTCTGCTCTGGTCAGAAACACAACGGAGAGCGATATGTCAATCGATTACCTTCTTGTAGCCAGCGGGAACAGAAGTCTCTCAGTGACATTCAACAACCTCTTTACAGTTTCAGGAATAGAGCTTCCGAGTAGCGGGCTTGAGATTCTCCAGCACGCTATGTGGGACGGCTTTTTTGAACAGTCGCTTCTAGTGAGAGACGCCGCTAATAAGTTATATCTACAAGATCTAAAGATTGATGTCCCAGGGCCAAGAAACAGGGGCCAGTTTTTCGACTCGCTTCGATACGCGTCACAGGCAAGCTCTATCGTGAATCACATTAACGACCAGTTTCTGGCGATGCAGGCCGAGGCCAAGGAGTTTCTTGCGCTTTTCGACCGGTACTTGTCCAACTATAAGGAGACGCTATATGCAGAAGTGGACGTCATGGCAAACTTTCCTCTGGCCGACGAGGTCGAGGAGAAAATCGTGCTCGATCTTGGCGACATGCTTCTTACTGGCCTCATTCGGAAATCGGCCAAAGATTACTGGCTCAACCAGTTTGGGGAAAGAGGGCTCATGAGGCTCTCTGCTTTGGGAAACAACGTGTACGATAACGTGCGGAAAGTCTTGTTCACACAGCTCATCTTGGGCCTGGAAAAGCTCATAATCCTCCTTAGTTATTTGGAGGGCTTGTCTAAAACAGCCAACATAACACAGGACGAAACTTATGGAATCACCTTGGATTCCGTGCAAAAAGCCATCTCGTTAGCACAGAACCTCGTCAAGCACATCTACGACTTCATCTGGAAGCTCAACGACGAGCACGAGTATTTCAACCAGTACTTGAACTGGGTGAAGATTGAGATAATCGAGAAACTCTCGAAAGAAGACTCGGACCCTGAATCGTTTTTCACAGAACACCCGACACTAGAGTTCAAGGCGTCTCTGATCATGGACTATATCAGCAACTACATGTTTGATTCTGTATTGGTGCGAGAGCTCGATGTAGACTGTTCTGGCCACGAGACGTTGGTGAAAAAGCCACCTGTTGAAAAAACGTTGAAACCGCATATCGATGATTTCCTGGTCCAGCTCCGGTCCACGCTTGCGGACATGGAGAAATACTTTGCGGGAAAAGTCATTTTTACACCCACACTTCCACTACACGCATTATGCGATGGGTCGCAAAGCAGCCTTGTGAAACATGAAACGGGAAAATTGGGCACTTCTGTTCATGAGAATACAGTGCAAGTCGTACAAATCGCAAAAGAAGTGTCGCAAATGGAGATTCCGTTTCCGGGGAAAATCATATGGCACAAACTCGTGGACGAGGGTAAGCTTTTGGTATTGTACAATGTGGATGCAAACAGCAGCAAGATCGAGATAATGGACTTCTTTTTCGAACCACGACTAGTTCATCACAGTGAGCTAACGGTGATCAGGTCGCTGGAGTTTAACGCAACCACCTTCGTGAAACGACCATTCTATGTAACAATGAATGGCGTGAAGGACAAGTCAAACATGATGGTGTTGATTTTGGACGAGTCGAAGAAAGACTACACCATTCTCCGCGTCTAGTCATAGAGGTTTCTCATGGGGCTCATGGCGTACTTCCCGTTTTCATCGATATAAAACTGCTTCACGATATATTGCCGATAATTGTGGAGGAGATTTCTCGCGTTGGGAATCAACTGCTTGTGCCTCACGTACTTCTGCACGGCTGGGGAAACCATGCCATCTTCCTTCTGCCGTTTTCTGAGCATATGCCGAAAAAACACAGGGTTGATTCCTGGATGGGGCACCTGCTTCGAAGTGACGTAATCGATCAAGTACTGCAAATGCTTTTGAGAAATGGGCCGGAACGTGTCTAGCAAGTGCTTTGCGTAGTTGACCTTTTTCTTGAGCTCGGCCTCCATGGTAGCTATGCTTGGAGGAAGGCCATATCTGTTGGGCTGATAACACACATCTAGCATGTGGATCTGCGTCTCCAGCAAGAATTTGGCGTTTTGTTTCAAAAAGCTGTGGAACGATGTGACTTTCTCCACTAGGCGCTTTTCCCTGGAAGTTTCATCTGTCTTTTTGGAGTGATGGCCAAGCGGAGTGAGCGAGCCCAAATCTGCGTCTTTTGGAATATTCATTGCCTTCACAAACAGGAAATCCGACTGGGGCTGCATCCCAGAAAGTGCATCGTGGTAAGCATTGCGGCTCGAGAAATTGCCGAATTCGTCCATGAGGTGAACTTGAGGCCATGTCTTTTTAAAGGCGCCGTACCTTGTATGATGGAAGTCTTTAATCCAGGTCTGACGTGGCTCGAGGTCTCGGTACACCAAATCAAGAAGCGAGTGGAAATCCTTGTACTTTTCGTCAACGAGAATACTGTCCAAAATACCAACAACACGGTCGTATAGTTTTCGGTTCACCACGGAGTATGTCGGGGCCGATTTGGATTGGGTGAAATGCGTTCTGAGCTTTTCCTTGGCTATCTCCAAACTGCGCACGTCCAACGGTAGTCGGTTCACTCTGCGGTACAAAGCTTTGTAATAATGCGTGAACATGGCCTGTGGTTATGTTAGTGGATTATTATGATTCAGAAAATGGCCCTTCTATTGTATTTTGACATGTGCCTGGCCAGAAACAGCAAAATGTGGAAACCACTGTAATATAATGCATCTCGCTGATGCGGCTCGATGAGGCTGGGACGAATCTCGAGACGCGCGTGGCATACAAAGTGAAATGGACTGCAGAGATGAGTTTAGGTTGGTTGCAAGATATTCTCGTTCGATAGGAGGACCATCTTTTTTGTTAACCTTATAAAAGAGAGTTGCAAATCGATATGTCGAAGACAGTGTAGTCTTCTAGCTGAAGTGATCTCGCCAAGTGTGGTTAAATATGGGCCTTGTGAACAAGTGTCGATTGAGGATGGACGCCCTATTTTATTGCGAGTTGCGGGTGGGTTCTTCGTTGCAGCTAGGCCTGACATTGGCTATTAATGTGGGGCTAACTAAAAGACGGCCACATCTACAAATTCTGCATTTATTTTGCAGCTAAAAATTATCTGGCTGCATTAGTCGATGCAAATACTCTTTTGCTAAATGACACGCAAGGGTCAACTCAAAGAATAAGCTTGAACCAGGGCGAATGTATCCTCCAAGACCATCGGAGCGTAATAAGTAAAGCAAAATTCATTGATAGCGGGATTCAGGAGGGTGTAAAGTCAAGTTTTAAGTTCGCGTCATTCCGGAATAAGTTGCTTTGTAAACGTAAATGAAGTTTATGAGAACGACATGCTCCCAGCTTTATACAGCACCTTCATTCGGCAAAATCTCAGGCGGCAGTTAAAAACTATAAACAGGCTGTACTCGTTAAATTATTAATAAAAACGCACAAAGGTGAGATCAATGGCGGTTACTCAGCCTGATTGCGGGCAATGGGCGGAAAAATTGCAAAGTCTGGCCAAGAGCATATTTCAGTTAGCACTTGACAGGCTTGTCCGTCGCGACGGATGACGGTAGTTGTTAGACAGTATGCCCTATTCACGTCACTTATTTCGCATAAAGTATCGATTCAGAGGACTCATATTTTGCAATCGCTATGGAGTTGAAGCAGATTCTGTCCCCATAGCAAGTCCTGAAAATGAGCTCGGTGTCAATAGAAATAATTGTTACTATCGCGTGAGATCCTTCTAGTTGAGGCTTGCTGGGCTCTGTTGAGTTTCGGTAGCTGGCCACTCAAATCTTAGGGTGATAATATTTTGTGAGCATTTCATTTAAGTTTTCACGCTTTAACCTCTATTGTCGCATTTGAAGAAAGAACCTCGGAAGGCACTCGCCACTGTGTTTCTTTTCGTCTCACCTATTCATTGTCCCACGGCTGCGAAACCCCATCACTATATCAAAGGTATTGAATACACCACCAGCAAAAACATGAACACCGGCTATCTCGGGAAAGTGAAGCCAGAGAGTTATTCAGGTAAAAGTCCCAAAACAATGAAATGACAAAACAATCCCAAAAAGGCTCACTCAAACAAAAAAAAACACAAAATCTAAAAATTCATGGCTCGGCCCTCACCAAGGCTCACTGGCTCACTCAACCACCGCAGCGCGACACGTCGCGGTGGCTCCACTCCAGGCCCTAGGCCCTAGGCCCTAGGCCCGAATCTGTCCTAATTTTCCGGGCCTGTCGCACCTCTTGGGCCTAAATTCGCACCTCCCGGCTCTAGGCTAACGTTCCCATCACTTTTCACCTCTGACACCACTAAATCCCTACAAACACCGCCCAATCCCCCAAAATGGCGTTGGCAGAAACGGTGCTCCGGAAGGTGAACAAGCTCGGGCTCTTGCCGAAAATCGTCGCGCGGCTCCCTGCGGTTTCACTCGCCTTTGCGCTTGTTAGTGTGTGCTGGCTCCTACTTCTCCCAATGGACGGCCAGTTCCGCCACACATATATTTCCGAAAACGCGTTGATGCCCGGACAAGTCCACCTGTATTTTCGCGAGACCGAGTGGAACCACGTGCGGGGCTTCCGGGCGGAAACGGCCAAGTGGGACTTCCACAGCGTGGCCCGGCAAAATACGCAGCTAGAGTCGTGGCTAAGCGACTTTGGGTTGACGGTATCTCGCCATTTCGACGCCCAAACAGGCGCTAGCACGATGTACGCGGTGATGCACGCGCCACGTGGCGATAACACCGAGTCGCTCGTGCTCGTGGCGCCGTACTACACCGCAGACGGCGCTCCGAATACCGGGGGGTTGGCGTTGGCGCCGGCGTTGGCGCGGTACTTCTCGCGCATGGCCATCTGGTCCAAGAACATCATCTTTGTGTTTCCCCCGGACGGTCACGTGGCGCTCCGCTCGTGGGTCGAGGCGTACCACACAACTTTAGACGTGACTGCCGGATCTATAGACGCGGCCATAGTCATGGAGTATCCGTCCGAGGCAGACAACTTCAGCTACATGGAAATCGTGTACGAGGGGCTCAACGGGCAGTTGCCCAATTTGGACTTGATCAACGTGGCCACCACGATCGCCCGGCACGAGAATATCAAGGTTAGTGTGCAGGGGACGTCTGCTCCAGATCTAGACAAACGAGACTACTGGTCGCGGCTCGAGGTGTTGGCCCGTGGCATTCTTAAATTGGCCGTCTCGGGCGTAAACAGAAAACTGCATGGCTGCGAGGCGTTTTCCGGCTGGCAGATCCAGGCAATCACTATAAAAGCACGGGGAACAGAGGGCCCCGACGTGACGCAGTTTGGGCGGATCGTCGACTCGTCGTTTCGGGCCGTGAACAACTTGCTCGAGAAGTTCCACCAGTCGTTTTTCTTCTACTTGTTGCTTTCGCCCACGCACTTTGTGTCGATCGGCACGTACTTGCCCTCGGCTGTTCTCCTCGGGGCGTCTTTTGCCGTGAGCTCTCTCTATGCGTTTGCACGCGGGGTCTCCATGGCCCAGTTCGGGGCGAAAATCGGCAACGTGGTGCTATTGTTTTCGGGAATCGAGGCGGTTTGTCTTGTGGGCGCTGTGTTTTTACAGAACTTGGCAGTGGCCTCTGATGTTTCAGATAAAGTCGTGCCCGGTGTGACTGTCGCATTGATGTTTGCTACTGCTGTTTTGGCCACTGCCCCGCTTTTTGTGGGCCGGGGCAAACGCGCTTTTTCTAGACCCGTGTCTTTCTTGGTCCTTTCCTTTGCGCTATACTTCATTGCAATGCTCATCGTCATGCTCTTGATCGTGCACTTTGCGTTGGCATTCTCCATCGGCCTCAGCGCGTATCCGATGACGCTCATTGTGGACTTGATCACACAAGCTGGGACGAAAAACGGCTTTCTGGCAAAGGCCAGGGCAAAAGCCGCCTTGTGTCTTCTTGTTTCTTCGCCAGTCACTATGATCGTTTTCCTCGGCTACGTGCTTGATGGAGGCAAGACCGAGGGAGTTTTGAATCTCGTGCACGGTCTTCTCTCGTCGTGGTCCGAGATGCAGAGCTGGACGTGGTTTGTCATTGCCTTGGGCTGGCTTCCGGCGTGGGTGGCCGTGGCACTTGTGTGGGCTTTTGGCGACTTCACCGACCCAGTGAAAGAAAAGACGGACTTAGGTGTGAGAGAGAAGAAGGAGACTGTGAGAGAGAAGAAGGAGACTGTGAGAGAAGAAAAGGAGAGTGTGAGAGAAAAGAAGGAGGGTATGAGGGAAAACAAGGAGACCACTAACGCCTACTCAACTTCAAAGAAAGCTCTCTGACTCAACATTAATGAATAGTTTTCTGCGTGGGGGTCCTGGGATATTTGCTGGTGAATTGCTTTCCTTCTTCCAGTTTCTCAAACGATGATCTTACCCTAGGGCAACACCCTCGTGATGTACCATCTTCCCCTCATCTCGGGCTTTTCAAGTATCCCGCTATGGATTTGGGCGTGTCGGCTAATCTCCAGGACGACTATGAAATTATAACTGATCAAGAACTAAGGCTCATTTTCAAGAGGGAGAACAGATTCATCATCCCGCAAACGACTCAACTCAGCTCAATGCGTCGAATGATGGCGGAAGAGAAGCTCGGTTAGTCCAAAACCTCAAGGCTATAGAGTCTGGTGAAAAAACTTCAGTTTCACCCGTTGACTCTGTCAACGTTCTAGCAAATAAAATCAACGAATCGTTAGCACAAGTGTAACATCACGGTTATCTCTAGCTCCTACGCTAGACCTATGCATTTTGATAAGGATCGTCAATGGTAAAAACTGACGATGGCGAAAAAAATCCTTTATCACAAAGCGTGTCGTTTTATTATGTGACATTCCCACCTGGATTCAGCTCCCTCAATTTTGTACGGCTGTTTAAAATCATTGACAGTGGTATGAGGAAAGCCCGGCTTTTTGCAAAATACTCGTATTAAAATTCTGACTTCAGAGGACTTTTGCTCCAGCTACCAGCCATACTTGTGTAAGTCTAGTCTTCACCCTATGCTGTTCAAGCAAGATGTTTGCTTATCGAATTCACTCAAAGACGGCTTTTCCTGATGGCGTCTTTGATCAAATTATCTATGATTCAGCCACCTGTGTACTGTTTCGCTTCAGACGGAGTTGATACCAAAGACACAACTAGCAAACTGATTATGTTTTTAACCTTAATGAGCCGCTCTATGGCTCGAAAACATGTCACGCGTGCTGAATCAGAACTATCAGCATTGAGCTTTTCCTCTTGGTCTAAGAAAGCTACCAACGATCCCAAGCTTGTCTACAAGCATCAAGAATTCGACTATGTCCTAATTGCTTTTCTTGTGGATGATCTACTTACTGCATCATTGCCCCTGACTATTCCCGATGAGTTAATCCATAGTCTCAGTGAATGCTTCAAGATGAAAGATCCCGGTGTTGTCAATCGGTTTTTTAAAACTTAGATATATTCTCGTGACTGTGAAAGAAAAGAAGGAGATTGTGAAAGAGAAGAAGGAAAATGTGAAAGAAAACAAGGAGAGCGAGAGAGAACAAGGAGAGCGAGAGAGAACAAGGAGAGCGACCGAAAACAAGGAGAGTGAAAGATGAGGGAGAGACTGTTAAAGTAAATAAGGCGAGTGTGAAATGATGCAGACGGAGGATTAAAGGGATAAGAAGGAGAGCGAAAAAGAAAGAAAAGAGACTATGACAGACAGAAAGGAGACTGTGACAGATAGAAAGGAGACCGTGAAGGATAAGACGGAGAGTGTGAAAGAGAATGTTTATACAGCTGTGAATTGAAAGGTGACAAGGTGAAGACGCGTGCATTATTGCGCATCAGATCCTGGGCGCCATCTATAAACAATCACTTTTTATGGCGGGCCACAAAGTCCTCGTGGAACCGCTCCCACCGGCCAATCCACTCCGTGCCGGGCGGAAGAAACGTAGTTCTCACGTGGTGTGTGCCTGGAACCTGGCCAAACCCGGACCCCGGAACACAGCAGATCCCGGTGTTTTCCAAAAGCTCCGAGCAGTAGAACTCGTCCACCGAGAGGCCGTCTTTTTCACACAACTCAAACAACGTCGCGTACAGCGCCTGGTCAAAATCGAGTCTCGGAAACAAGTACATTGCGCCCTGGGGCTTGTTGCACTGCACATCGGACATTTTGCAAAATGCCTCGTGCAATCGCGTGGCTCTTTCTTGCAAAGACTCGTGAATCGCAAAAACTTCGCTTTTGTAGAGTTCGTACGACGGCGATCCTTCAGATGGAGGGTTCACCATCAATTCCACTAACGCCTGGCCCGTCACTACGGGGCACAAGTTGATAGAGGCCAATTTGAACACAACGTCCTGGACCTCTTTCGAGAACCCCACGAGCTCCATGTACCCGCCCCGCTGGCCGCACTCGCCACTCACGCCCTTAGATGTGGAATGCAAGGAGACTAGCTGGACGTTTTCGTATGTTTCCGGAGCCTCCTTGAGAAGCTTGGCCAACACTTTCTTGGCGGATACAAACTCGCCATGAAACACGTTTTCCTGGTACACCTCGTCGGCAATGACCACCAAGCCGTGCTCGGCGGCTATGTCGATGAGTTGGGAGATGTCCGATTCCGAAAGAACCGCGCCCGTGGGGTTTCCGGGGTTAATAATGACCAAGCTCTTGACGTCGATTCCTTTCAGCTTGCTTTCTGCAATCAACAGGCGGATCTGCGCTGGGTCGGTGGCCCAGTCGTTGGCTTCATCTAGGTAGTATCCAATGGGCGTGGCGTTGTTCAACGCGATCGACGCGGTGTACAATGGGTACTGTGGGATCGGAATCAAAAAGCCCAGTTTTTCTCCACGTGACAAGATCTGGATCAAATACAGCACGGCCGCAGACGCGCCGGCGGTGAGGAAAATGTTCTGTGGGTCGGCCGGAAACCCGTCACGTTTTGAGATGAACTCTGCCACGGACTTTCTCACTTTTTCGTCTCCCTGAGACAGAGAATACGCTCCTACGGACCGCAAACTGGCAAGCAACGCGGAAGCCCGCTCGATGACATCATCAGGGAAAAGCCGGCGGCGTGTGGTTTCGTCCAAATGCCCCAATTGGGAAATAAGCGCCGGATTCTGCAAAAGCGAGAGCGTCTGTCTGTACCATGAAAGCGGCGCCTGGTCGAGCTGTTGCGGGTTGCCGATATTGGCGCTGACAATCTCGTCAAAGGGCATTTTTTGGTTCTGCTTTTGGTTCTGCGCGATTTCCTGGCGTAGCTCATCGGCCCGGATCGGGATTTTGCCCCTTACGGCGTATTTTGCTTCGATTGTCAGCCGGTTCAAGTCCGACAAGCCGAGTTTTGGCGCAGCCGTGAACGACGAGCGCAATCGGCGGCCGAAAACGCGCGAAAATGCGGGGACCGGCTTCATTTAAGGGGATTGGAATAGTTTAGTGCTCTTGGACGTATGAGAAATCGGCGAAAGGAGAAAACTGCTGCAAATCGCCGAGTAGGTGTGTCTATAAATATATGGAGTTCGGGTAGTCCTCGGTCGGCCGGGCCCTCCGATAGAGAGAAGGTGTGCAGGGCGCGAGCCGTATCCCGCGGCTTTATATGCAGGCCGCGGCCTCTTCGGTATCTGGGACCAGAGGTGCAAAATACAGAGAATGCGATAGACCAGGCACGCATAGTGAAGGAGGTGAAGGAGGACTGCGGTGGATTTTTCCTACGAGAATCTAGCTCTACCCGTCCTATATTATCTTATTCAGGAGGTTTTGTAATTTTTACTGCTGGTTAACGGCAGAGAGTGGGGCTGGCGCCTGCAGGAGGTACCCCGCTATGATACTCGGGAGTTAATCTCCATCCCAGATGCATGCTCGGACATTAAAGCACGAGAAAAGACTTTTATTAATTTTGGCCAGTGAGGCCTTCTGCTCAAGGCTCGGCGTGTTGAGACGAAGAGCATTTTTATGGACCTTTTAAGAGAACACTGTGATATATTGGCTTTTATATACTCCTATCTGGAAACCCGTCATGCCATCTCGGGTTGCAAAATCGTTGGAGCGTGTTGCTGAATGGCCTTGTAGGATTATAGTACGAGTCGAGTAGTGCTTCATACAATTTACAAGTCAACAATTTTGGATGATTTTACTGCCAAATTACCCTTGTTAAAGCAAATAAAGTATCTTCTATCGCAAGAAACAAGAGACTCTGGAAACTCAGTTGAAAGCCATAACGTTCAGATTGAGACATTCCCGGATTCCTCTAATTCGCTCAGCACCAATTTGAGAACATTGGGGACTAACTCGAAGCTTTGAATCGTAGAATATTTCTGGAAAAGAAAACATGAGTCAACTGCGATTCGTCTGCTTCGGGGACTTCTCCACGATCCGTAGCAGCTTAGCGCAGACTATTCAGTTACTTGTGACACCAGTGTTATCTGAAAAGAAATGTCCCAATGCAAATGGGACATATCGAAGTAAGTGTCTCTGTTATTTGAGCCCTATGCGGAAAATAAAGAGAACAATCCAATCCTTGAATGGGTCTCAGTCTGGGTATGCCATATGATTGTGCCTGCCTACCACAGGCCATTCGAATACCAGAAGCGACCCAAGAAAAAGAATGGAATACATCCGGACATAAGCCTCGGGATCCTAGAATCTAAACAGCACAGCCACCAATTTCAGGCAGCCCACATATCAGTGGCCCTCTTGTTTCCATCAATTGTCCTCTTCCACTTCAAAGATTTGCACCCACATCTCCCTCTTTACGTACTCTTCCACCTGTCTCTTTCCACATTCACCCTCCATCGCCCTACGCCGTGCCAAAATACAACAGGTCGATGAAGCGCGTGCGGAATATCCAGTCCGAGTCCTTGAACCCCTCGGCATTATACGCGTCATCCATCGTCTCTGTATTACTCAACTTCCCGACCACAATGGTGACTTCGGGAAACACATTCAAAATCCGTTTCACCGCGATTTCCGTCAGCAAGTACGAGATCAACACCACGTTCTTCTGCTCGACTTTATGGTCCAAAAGCACCTGGATAGCCATTACTGCGCCTGCTCCACTAATAATCTGGGCGTCCAAAAGAAAGTACACCGAGCCTTTTGCGCTATGTGGCACCGACTCGTAGTGCAACTGCGGCTCGCCGGTGTATGAATCGCTTTGGATCAAAAGCTTTCCGGTTGGAATTGCAGGAAATGTCTTTCTCACGCAGTTCATGAAACAGTCCCCAGAACGCACTATACTGACCGCCACGAGGTCCAGCGACTGCACTGTTCCTTTGAAATTATAGTCATTGGCACACTCGACGTTTTTTTGAGTGTAGTTCAGCAACGTGTCGAGCGCAGCCTCTACCAAGAGATGTGCAATGCGATCAAAGTAGAATATGAAGTCTGTGCGGTCCGTGGCCACGTCAAACAAAATCGAGTGGATTCCGGCAGTATGGTTATTTGCCGGCAAAATCTTCAAGTTCGAAAGCCGCAGCACGTCAAACGCCACGCCGTGGCCAAGCGATTTGAGCCGCTCTAGATGAGCTGCGCTTTTTACTGCGAGCTGTTTCTGGATATGCTTGATCATGAGCTCGATCGCACGCGTGTTGTCGAGCCCCCTAGGAATGACCAAGTCCGCGTTTCGGATCGTCGGGTAAACGGAGGCCGTGGCGTTTGGTTTGACAAAGGTCTCCCATTGCCTAAGGGCCCCACTTAAATCCCGGCCCCGGTACAAAATATCACGTGTGAGTCTCCGTGCCAAGCACACGTCCAAGTCCGTGTCCACAAAGATCTTAATGTCCATGAGCTGCAAGAGCCGCGGGTCGTGCAATGCGTAGATGCCCTCGATAATAATCACGTTGGCTCCGTAAATGGTGATGTTCTTCTCCGTGCGGTTGTGGTGGCTGAACGAATAGACCGGGATCTCGGTCTTGCGGCCCTTCTTCAACAGCGCCAACTTCTCCACCACGAGATCCATGTCGACCGCATCCGGCGTGTCGAAATCGTAATTGCACGCAAAAGCTTGCTCCGATTCCGCCGCAGAAAGCGGTTTGTAGAAATTGTCAAACAGCATGAGCACCGTCCAGGGCGTGTTCAACTCCAGGATGATCCGCTGGGAAATCGACGTTTTCCCGGACCCGGAAAAGCAGGCTACTCCAATCACATACGGCTCGGTCCATGGAGGAATATACGTGTCACATGAAAGCTGTTCCAGGGCCGATTTTGGCGGGGGAATGCCACTCACAGGGGTATGCGACTCCAGCTCGCGGATCGACGCGAAAAAAGAGCCCTGTCCGTGTTCGTCGGGGGCAATTCGAGTCAGGTGGGGTTTTAATGGAGGGCTCATATCTAGCCTTCTCACGCACTCAGGTGGTGTGGAGGAATTAGAAAGAGACGGGTCAATTTTTAACTATAGTGTTTCAGTGAATAACTGGATCTTATCTCTATATATAAGTTTACCTTTTTATTATTTCCTTGACCCTGACCTTGCCGGAACTGGCCTTATGATTAAAGGTAGCGGATCTATTGGGGAAGCGAGCGATGGATGGAGGCCGCGCAATGGCGATGAGCCTGGGCCAGGAAGTAGGATATTGGGAAATATTCTTTTTATCAACAGGTAATATGCCTTGTGTCCATGAGTGTGTTAAAAACCATTATTGCTTCAGCGACCAAGAGAATAATCACAGGTTACCATCAAGAGTTGGGGCCGAATGCTTTTTGAAAGGGCTCTCATAAGTAAGTGAATGTTGTCCCTGCGTGCGGCCCTCGTCTATAAGATTAGAAAGATGTCTCACACGACGAGAAATTACTCAAAAGCTATACTTAGTATCTGACGTGAAGCATACTGGGTGACTTTCTGAACCTTTCCAAAATTAAGAATCACATCGATATACCGACCTATTAGTAGAATACCTAAGTTGCTTCTAGTTAAAGCACCCAAGCAATCTTCGTGAAGCTGATCTCGGAAGATCAATTTGAATATCCACCTACCGACTATATCTGGAATTAGCAGGTCACACCATGCACTTTTTGAAGTACAGACGGACTCAATTCAATATTATCTTAACTATCAACAAGCGTAGACCAATATAGAGCAGAGACCTCGGAGCTGCAGAACACGTCTCGCCCAGAATTGCGGTAGTTGAGGAAAAAGCCGCCATTTCGAGATACATTGACAAGCGAACCGTTCTATATTTTTCTTGTTGGCCTTTTTCAGAAGCTCAAGCACAGAAACTCAAAGGGTATAAAACACGGTCAGTTTTTTTTTTTTGGTCGAAATCCATAAGCAAACAAGTCAACCTTCAACACCCAGATTTGTGATCGTGGGAAATCACAGAATTGGAAACAGTTCAAAATAGATCAAATCAACGAACTTTAGGCCTTGGAAGTAGACGCTGAAGGGCACGGTAGAATACACGTATGAATGCAGAGATCATGGGAATAAGATTGGAGTTAGCAGAAGATTGATTCTACCTGGATCTGTTTTAGGTACAATTTTGAACCCGGTTGCAAATATCACCGAGACATTCGAGGTGAAACGTGGGGATCACGGTACACGAATAGCATCGTGCTTTTTCCCAATCACAAAAAGATGGGCCTATTATGATTTTTTCAAAATATAACCAGAATTCATCATTGCATGATAAATCAAATAATTGCTCTCAAAGTTATATCAGCTGAAGCTGTTAATGTACGGCGTGAACGTATATGTCTCGGACGGCTGGGACGGATGAAAAAGTGCTTTGATCACCTAACTTGGGGGTAGATAGTAGATGAGATTGCTCATATGGAGCTGAGACAGCTTGGACATTAGAAGCTCTGAAAAGGTTTTTCCAGATCATTTTTTTCAATGATCCACCTGCTGAGCGGTTCCCTGAACCAAATGATAGCGAGATATACCAAGAATCTTTGAGATACCACAACTGCCTATCGAGAGACGGCAGACCGAGCTTGGACACAAATTCTTGATTAGGAAGCTGATTCACGTGTTTCAAAAATTCCCATAAACCACGGGACTCAATTCAAATTTTGGGCAGATGCTATCCTGATAACAGCGGAAGACAATGCTTCTTCAGTGACGCACTTTCTTCAACGCAATGGACCTTCAATGCCATGATTATACGAAGAATCACCAAGTCCCGAATCGTGTAATACAGAGAGAAACTAGAAAAAATCCCGAGATTATCCTCCTAGCGCTGTGCAAAAATTACCTTTTCTTGAAAATTAGGTATTTGCGGGGGATTAGAACACCGCTACAATAAATTTGTATGGCACGCTCTCGCAGACGCGATAGATGGGAACAAGCTTTAACATAATTTTTCTCCTCCACATTTCGAGAGGCCAGGCACAAACTTCTAAAACCCCCACTCTTGTCATCATTTTTACTATAGACACCCAGGTATACATTCGACTATCTTTTTATGGAGGTTAAGATCGGCAGGGGACACAGGCGAAGAGCCGTGGAAGCGTACGAAGAAGAGCCAGTAAACAGCCAAGACGAACCGGCAAACGACAGATCTGATCACTCTCAGATACAAACAAAACATGGCTCTGTCGAATTAATAAGCGGTTCTGCTGATTCCCGTGAACAAGCACTCAAATTAGACAAGAAAATTCCACAAAAGCCTCTGTCTGTGCAACATGCTCTGTCTAAACAAGCCTCAGATCAAAAGTCGGGGTTTGAAGTCCAGCTACGTCGGCTCAAGCGGGATGTGGAAAGACTAGCCTCACTCCCGGATTTAAGCCCGCGAGAGGCCGAGATGTACCGCGAGAAAACTCAGCTTTTGGAAGAGATAACAGCTTCCGATGTTGTATCTCAGCAACGCTACGAATTGCCAGATCAGGATGCCAATAACGACGGGTTCGTGGATCGAAAGCGGAAACGAGATCTTCTCAAACCAAAAGAACAACAACTTTCCAGGGAGGATGAAAAGAGGCCGAGGCACGAAAACCAGTGGGAGCTCGACCAGATGAAAAAGGCACGCGAAATCGTGTCTCTGAACCCCGACCAGATCCAGCTCCCCGATCAGCCGCAATACGAGTTTGTTTTTGACGAGTCGCAATTTGTAGATTTTTCCGAAGAGGCCGAAATCCAAGGCGAAGAAGGCGACGAGATACGGCCTGCTAACAGATACAGCGATATCCAGGAGGTAAGGAGATCGCTACCTGCTTATGCCCACCGCCAAAGGTTTTTAGAAGCCATAAAAAATACACAAGTCCTTATTGTGGTGGGCGAGACCGGGTCCGGGAAAACCACCCAGCTTCCCCAATACTTATACGAAGAGGGCTATGCAAAATCTCCGAATCTGAACAAGATTTTGAAAATCGGATGCACTCAGCCACGCCGCGTGGCAGCCACCTCTGTGGCGCAGCGTGTCGCCGAGGAAGTTGGGTGTAAATTGGGCCAAGAAGTGGGTTATAGTGTGAGATTTGAGAATGTTAGTGGGCCCAAAACCGCCATTAAGTATCTCACGGACGGAATGCTTCTCCGGGAATTTCTCACCGACCCGCTCCTCTCCACGTACTCAGCGCTTATGATTGACGAGGCACACGAAAGAACCGTTTCTACCGAGATCGTCTTGACATTACTTAAAGACGTGATTCGTCAGCGAACGGATCTCAAATTGATCGTGGCATCGGCGACCATCAACGCACAAAAATTTGCGGATTACTTTGACGGCGCCCCTATATTCTTAATTCCAGGCCGAAGGTTTCCTGTGGACGTGTGCTATACGAAAAGCCCCGAGGCAAACTATATCCAGGCAGCTATCACCACAGTATTCCAGATCCACACGAAACAAGAAACCCCGGGCGATATCCTCGTTTTTCTCACGGGCCAAGAGGAAATCGAAGCCATGGAGGAAACATTGAATGACGCGTGCGATAAGTTAGGAGACCTGATCAAACCGTTGCTAGTGGCACCCATCTACGCAAACTTGCCTCCTGCAAAGCAAGCCAGAATTTTCGAGCCCACGCCGCCTAATTCCCGAAAGGTGGTGCTTGCCACAAACATAGCGGAGACCTCCATCACGATCAACGGGATCAAGTACGTCGTCGACCCGGGCTATGTGAAGGAAAACGTGTTCAACCCAACAACAGGCATGGAGTCTTTGGTGGTCGTGCCGTGCTCAAGGGCGTCGGCTGACCAGAGGGCAGGAAGAGCCGGCAGAGTCGGGCCGGGCAAATGCTATCGGCTCTACACGAAATGGTCGTTCAATAACGAGCTCCAGGCAAACCCCACGCCCGAGATCTTGCGCGTGAATTTGTGCGGCGTGGTGCTTTTGTTGCTCTCGATGGGAATCAACGACTTGGTCAATTTCGACTTCATGGACCCGCCCAGCAAGCAGACCTTGATCAAGGCGCTCGAGCTTTTGTATGCACTCGGGGCGATGAATTCCAAGGGCCAGCTCACGAAAACGGGCCGCAAAATGGCGGAGTTTCCCATCGACCCGATGTTCTGCAAGGCGTTGTTGACCAGCTCCGAGCACGGCGTAGTTCACGACGTTTTGGCGATTATCGCCATGCTCTCAGAATCCTCGGGTTTGTTCTATAGGCCAAAGGATAAGCGCGAGCTTGCCGATAAGCGCAAACAGGCGTTTGCCCATCCCACAGGCGACCACTTGACTCTCCTCAATATTTGGAAACGATGGAGCGATTCAGGCTTCTCCAACATCTGGTGTGAAGACAACTTTCTTCAGTATAGGACGTTGAAGAGGACCCGAGAAGTCCGTCTGCAGTTGGAGAGTCTTTGTAAAAAGGTTGGAATCGAGCTCGACGGCCCGGACACAAAACAAATCGACGAGGAAAAAGTCCAGAAGGCGCTTCTCAGCGGCTTTTTCCCCAATCTCGCCCGGCTCTCCAAACTAGGCTCCAGCTACGTTCTGCTTAAGCGAAAGCAGCCTGTTTATATCCACCCTTCCTCTGGACTAGCGCACGTCAAGCCGCCGCCCAAATTGGTCATGTACCACGAACTAGTCTTGACCAGCAAGGAGTACATGAGAAATTGCACGCGGGTGGACGAAAAATGGGTAGACGAGGTGGCCAAGCACTACTACGGCGAAAAGGACATGGGTGAATTGACCGCAAAGCGGTGAGAGAATGGAAGCGATTACGGAAAGTCGTGTTTTGAGTCATATCATTAGGGTCTCTTTTGAAGGGATTTTCTGAAGTCATTTTGCAAAGTCATTGCGTTTATTTACTGGCAGAATTGACACTGGTTGGTATGGGATTACGGCAGGACTCCAGGTTTAGCTACCGCGTCTCTCAAAGTATTAGTCCCAGCCTGGCATGGCCGTGAAGAAAATATTTTATGTGTTGTTGCCGTGAACCGAGTGACCGGAACTGGAAACAGCCCAATATGAAAAAGAAAAAAGACGAGAACCGGTATGTTTCACGGATTCACGTTGATGACTTGTGCCTGACCGTGTTTTTTTTTTTTTTTTTTTTTGCCTTATTGTTTTGAGACGCGCCCGAGCGAGGTTCGGCTTTGATCTGGAGACGGTTCGGAGACGCGCCTCGGCTGGTATTCTCGGCAAGCTGGAGCCGAAAAAAAGCCATATCGATTCAGTTCAACACCCCTGACACCACCCAATTTCTGCACTTGCGCCAAGATATTCAAAATTCTTTATTTTTTGGTCATCCGTTTTGCCAATAGTTCTCCAAAACCCATAAAGAAATCCAATTACCCACGAGTGGATGGAAAAAGACTCGGGGTTGCTTCCCTTTGCGTATAGCACGCTTTCGGCCAACGAGCGCATTTCTCTAAGCACCGAACCACGCGAAAGACATGTCATTGACGAAAATGCAAGAAGCATGTATCATACTAGAATGAGCAGCCCGGCCGGGCCGGGTGCTAAGCCGAGTCTCCGGGTGAAAGGCCCAAAGTTGCTGGTGGTGCCTTCCATCAAGAGAAAAATGGGCGAGAGTTTCTATGAGAACGACGACAAAAAGCGGCAGGACACTAACGCCGATCAAGGACCGATGCAATCCCTAACGCCGCTGCAGTCCGACTATTCGGCGCTCCGGTCGGCGTCTTTCAACAACGCAGATTCTGACCAATCTACTGATGCTACAGAGCCCGATCTTTCTGAAGATTTCCGTGCAAATTCCGTCAGATCCGAGACGCAGAATCTCCCCAGCTCGCCGCCGCAGGCCGTGCACGCTTCTGAGTACGATGTCTCGATCCACGACTACCCCGTGCCGGAGTCGCCCGTGAACAGAAGAAAGCACATTTCGCTCAACACGTCTCCGGTCAAAGTTCGAGCAGCGCACCAGAGCTCGGAGCCCGATTTTGGCATCGACGCCTTCAACCGCTTCAAGGGCTCGTTCTACGGCCAGTGTCCTTCTACAGACACCGAAGCGCATCTAGAGCCTGCGGCCAATTCTAGTGGTTCCAGCTACCTGCTTCTGGCTGCGCGAAACATCATTCTCCGGAGCTTTGAGGACGTGCTTCCGTGCGTCAGCCTCGACGGCATGCAGCTTACGGAGATTCCCGACGAAATCAAGGACCTCAACAACTTGGTCATTTTTGACACCGGGCCGTCGCAAGTGCTGCGGCAGCTCTTTTTGACCAACAATATGATCCGAGTCCTCAACCCGAGCTTGTTTAAGTTCACCAAGCTCAACGTGTTGAGTTTGCGCCGCAACCAGATCCGGTACCTTCCCAACTCCATAGGCAGGCTCCGCAACCTCACGGATCTCAACATCAGCATGAACAATCTCCGGTACTTGCCTCCGCAGATCCTCGAGCTTCCGCATTTACTAACTTTGGGCGCCGGGCCAAACCCTTACCTCCAGGTTCCCGACGATGCAATTGAGGTCCCGTTTCCTAGCCATCGTGCAGACAAAACGATGAAGTGGGTGTCTCGTGTTTGCATCCTTCACAAAAAGCGAAACACGCCTTCTTTGAAAGCTATCTGCTTGGACGCCGTGGGGAAGTATGACGTCACATACAGCGAGACCAAGCGGTGGAAAAAGACCCTCCCACGTCATCTCCAGCCGCTCGTGGCGCTGGCCATATCCAAGGGTAAATTCTTGGAGTTTTGCGACCAGTGCGATCTAATTGTCGTGGAGCCGTATGCCGAGGCTGTGGAGTGGTGGGACATTCTCCAGAACGTCAATGTCCCTCTCAAGCGGAAGTTTTGTTCGGGACTCTGCCTAAAGAAATACCAGAGACACAACAAGTATGCGCTTGAGAAAACTGGGGACGCGGAAGTGGGGTCGCCGTAGCGACACTCAACGATTTTGTACATTATAAGATACTTGGAGAGATCAAAGCTTCTCGACGTAGACACTGGGAAACACCCCCTCCCTATCATCCAACAGCCCGGTCCACCACTCGCCCTCGCAAGTGTGAAGCTTGATGACGTCGTCCTTCTTAAACTCGAGGTCTGCATCTGCAACGGAGCAGAAGTTGAAAAGCGCCTTGCAGCGCCCCACAACGGGCTTTTTCCCCACAGTGTGCGCATCTTCCCGTGCACTCGTTGGTTTTTTCGAGTCTGGCGTGTTGTGCAAAGCCGGTGGTTTCTTCCTCTTACACGGTTTCTCATTCCCCACATTGGCGGTGTTTTCGTGCACCACGACGCTCATGTCATTGTGACGACTGGGAACCGACGACCTCGACGCATTGCTGTGAAAAGTAGGAAGCGGCAGGAGCAGATCCACGTTGTTTTCGTCGAGCAGGTGCTTCACAGACTCGAGATTCGATTGCACTTGGTACGCGGCCGTCAACTGCACGAAAAACAAAAACTGCATCAACGGCTCGATGAAGCCGCGCACAAGCATGAAAAACGACGGCAACTCCGTCTTCACGAGCGTGTTGTGGTCGTCGTAGGCCTTGCGCAACTCCACGAGTCTTTTCTCCAAGCCAGCGTACTCTTGCTTCTGTTTGGGCGTGAACTCGCTGGTGGTGCTGAGAATGGTCATACCGTCAAAGCGGTCGTAGACCTTGTCAAACGCCATCAACGCCTTGTCTCGAAGCGCCACGCGCTCGTGGATCTTCTCGAGGTAACCTAGCAAGCGCTTGATCCGCTCGTCGAGATTCTGCGGGATCGACCGGAGAGACTCCTTGAGGCAGATCCCGATCTCCACCATTGTCGCGGCGTAGCTCCTTGTTCTCTCGCACAACGTGGCCTTGCTGCCAACGGCCAGCTCCTTGGGGCCCAGAAGCGTGTTTGGGTTCGAGAGCACCTGTATAGAGTTGGCGACTCTTTGTGAACTGAGCACCAACTCGATGGAGACCGCGATATAGTGCTTGTGGAGCCTGAGCATTTCATTGCAGGCGTCGGCGATGGCATCGAGCTCCTCGACGAGATCCTCAAACTCCTCGTCGACGGTTTTGGTGGGCACGTGCTCGGACTTGCCCCAGTGCTCATGGACCCTAGTGTTGAACCTCTCTGTTTTGTCCCGCACGAGGTGGGAGGTGCTGGCAAGCTTTCCGGCGATTGTCCCCAAGACGCCCCCAGCTTTTTTGGACTTGGCCCGAGTCGACGTGGTCATTGGGTGTGAAAGAAGTTTTGTTCTTTTTATTCTTTTTGCTCTCGTTTGATGGTGTGTTTGATGGTGTGTTTGATGGTGTGTTTGATGGTGTGTTTGTTGGTGTGCTTTTGTTCCCGAGTGATTATTTGCAGCCAGCCTTATTTGTGCGAGGCTTTGTTTAGCACTTCCCGAGCCCAAAATGGTATTTTTCCGGTGGCGTCGGGTGTATCTCAGCAGTAGTATACGGTCTAGTTAGACTGTGAAGGGTCCGTCTTTTGGGTGCAAATACTCACGCCGCGAGCACGGTGCAAAAGATCCCATTGTAGAAGCTCGAGTCTCGAAAAAACCTCAAAAAATACCATTCTCAGAGGGAGCGCGAAAAAAACTCCTCACTATCACGGGTGCCCATGGTGAGAACCCGGCCACGCAGAAATGCGCTCGGGTTTCGGAGAGCATTCGCGGCTCGAGGGCAGCCCTGGGCTCGCAGTGCCAGAGTGCGCTGCCGACGCGAACTGGAGCATCGAGATCTCGTTGATAAGGCGTGCTTTTTGCGAAATCCCAATACTTGACGCGTGCAACTCGGCCATGAGACTGGCGATCCGCTCGGCAGAGAGGTTGTTGAGGCTGCGGAGGAGCTGGTCGCCAAACTGCTTGTCGGTGGGGAGATTCGCATACACCTTGTTCTGCAACGAACGCACGGTCCGGAGTTTGGCCACGATATCGTAGAAATACCGCTCCGGGTCGAGGCCGTCTTTCGTGGCTAGCGGCGGCGGGTTCACAAGCAATATCGCCGCGTAATAAAGCATCATGTGGATGTGCACGGGCACGTACTTGAGATTATCCAGGATGTCGGGGTCGTTGAGGACCAAGTTGAGCACGGTCTGCGCGGCGGAAACTGCAATGTTGCAGCTGACTAGTGCCTGGTCCTGGGTGAAGAGGTCGTGGTTCGTGACGAATGCGTCGTCGTTTTCGTCGTCGTCGTCTTTTTCGTCGTCTTTTTCGTCGTCTTTCTCGTCGTCTCTACTTTCACTGTCATCGCTATCGTCGCTGTCGTATTCTTCGTTTTCAGTGACTTCTCTGGTATAGCCGATGTGGGTGTTTCCAGTGTCCTTTCTAATATCTGCGGAATTGCCCTCTGCCCCATGATCTGCCGCACTTAGATCTAGCCTTTGCCTACCCAAAGGAGATGTATACTTTTTCCAGTTCGGAAGCAAGATCCCGCTGCCGCGGTCCTCCTGCAATTGCCGAATCACCGTGCTGTTGATGTGCATCTTGGCGAAATTGTAGTAGATAAGTGTTGATTTCGACAGCCACACGGCTCCATTGTTCATGGGCGCAAGAAGCACTGTCCAAGAAACCATCCACTTGTCGAGCTCGAGATTGGTTCGCGAGGGAATTCCAAAACTGGTCGGCGCAAGGAGATCCCACGCACTGCCCTTGAACGACTCGCTGAGCACAGTGTTGTATTCCACCTGGGACACTAGCCTCAAATCGGTGAGCCGGGGTGGGCAGCGGTCACGTGACCCTGCCGATTGCAATGTATCAAGGTGGTTGTTCTCCGGCCCCAGATTTCTTTCGTTCTCCTCGAGTTCGGCCGGACGCGGCTCAGGGTTCATGAGCAAACGCCGTGGGTTCTGAAGCGTATAGTCGTCGTTTGAAACGAGCGCCTGCCTGTTGAGGGCCATGCTTTGCTGCCCGTCTAAAATGTATAAAAGGTACCACAACTTGACCCTTTCCTGCTCACCAAGCGAACTTTTGGTTTGCCCAGGCCGCACAGGACGGTTCAAATTGAATTCCTTCGCAAGCTGGAGTGCCAACCCCGTAAACATCTGGGAGTCGGCGAGCCAGAAACTGCATAGTACTAGCGACACGATGGTGTTGAACGCTTCGTGCTCTGTACGAGGTCTGTTGATGAAAAGAACGCTGGAACAAAGATCCCGGAGGCATTTTTGGAGCCGTGCCTGTTTTTCGGAGATCTCAACGCCAGGGTAATGCATCAGGGCTATGGTGCATATTGCGCACACAAGAATGGGCGACGACTCCCATACTACGTCCACCACAAACGCCTTGATTTCAAATCCGAAAAGCTGCTGGGCGATATGCTCGTCGAAAAACTTGAAGAGCGCTTTCGCCTGTTCGATCGAAAGCACGTTGTCTCTGAAATCGTCGGGGCCATACTTGGAGGGTGCAGGAAAATCGGGTGTCTCCACGACATGTGTTCGCTTACTCAGCGAGACATTATCAGGTTCAGGCCTGGTCTCAGTATTCCGTTTGTTCTTGGCAGCGTCTTCTCGGGTTTCCAAATTTTGAGTCTGTGCCGAGTTTCTGTCACTCATAAGAGCTTTTTGGTTGGCCTGGAGCACGCTTAGAATATCGTTAAATTTTGCATCCACGGAATCAAGCTTGGTTTCCATGCTCAGCCTCCAGTCCATCTCGGTATCCCCGGGCTTTTTTGGAGCAACAGCGACGTTTTTGGGGTGTAGCGGGACTGGCCTCGTTTTCCCTTGGCTTCTATCATGTGCCAAAGATGGTAGTGGAGCTATCGGAGTTTTTGAAAGCCCATTTGGGAAGCTATTAGGAATTGCATTCCCCAGAACATTTGCGTTTTGTAAAGCGTTTGGCTGCGGAAAGGTGTTGACCGAGTTATAGAGAGAATCCACGGGAAATCTCGGGTGGGTTCCAGCAGTTTCGAACGGCTGAGTGTTCTGTGATGGATTGATCAGTGGGAAAGTGAGAGATGGAAGCTTGACGTGAAAGTGGCACGAGCTGGCGAGCCCGTTATTGATACACCGCACACACGGAAGGCTGCGGTCGTACTCACACTTGACCTTTGACTTCTTGCAATTTCCACATGGCCTTGTGCGGATTCCTTTCGCCATCTAGGGCATATAATTCATGAAAAGGTGAGCCGGTCGTAGCATCAGGTTACATGGTAATACACCCGTACACCGGGAGAGGGCAGACGGGAGATGAAAGGGATGAGAATCGGTAAATTAATTTTTTTAAATAAAGGGGAGATTACATCTATGTTGTAATTATCTCGGATTGGGTGTTGGAAGCCCTGTTAGAATCAATTTGTGTAAAAGGCCATTGTTCTCCTTGCAGTTATTATCTTCACACTCTGTCGACCTGTCTCTTGGAAGAAAAAGTGCAAAACTGAGTAATAAAACTAACAGAGAAAAGTATTAAATAAATAAAAGAGACCACTTCGATCGAAATCTTCACAAACTCCTCCCTTATATCACAAATTAAACACTATATGAAAATGAAACTTAATCAGCGCCGTTCATGTGATCGATCATCTCTCCATCTAAGTGCTCGCGATTACCCCGGATTGCGCGGCAGCTGGCTCCAAGCCGAGGACCGAGGCTACTTTCTTCTTTGTTAAATTAGCTACCATTAATAATACTTTACACACTGAAAATGTCAATGAAACCCAGGATCAAGTCCTTTTTCGGCGCCACAAGAGAATACGCCGTCGTGGGCGCCTCGCAGAATCAGCTGAAGTTCGGGTTCAAGATCTTGTCTTGGTACGTTTCACATGGCTTGCCAGTAGTGCCCGTGAATCCCAAGGAAACCGAGATTTTGGGCCAGAAGGTTGTTTCTTCAGTCACGGAAGTTTTGGAAGCAATTTCGTGTAATAAAGATGTGGCCCGCCACCAACTCTCGGCAAAGGATGGACTCAGTATATCGTTTTTGACCCCTCCTCAAATCACTATGCGTACTTTAGAGGAGATTTGCGCCGTGCCTGATTACAAATTTCTAGTGAAAGGCCTCTGGTTCCAGCCCGGCAGCTACGACGAGCAAGTGCTTGAAAAAACCGAGGAAATCGGGCTGATTGATCGTGCTGTCCATCAGGACGAGTGTATATTAGTGAGAGGCGAAGAAGGACTCTACGCCGCAAACTTGTAGCACACGTAGTGTTAGAAATATACAAATTAACGAGGGATTTGATTATCGGAACACATGTAGGCACACCCCTCGGTTCTATAAAGTCGGCCCGGCCCACTCCGTTCTCCCTCTCCATATATGATATCTCCAAATACGCACTGTTATGCTCTCTCCATCAAATTTCTCAGATCTGCTCCATGAGTTTTTTTATGTACTGCGCCCAGGTCTCGTCGTCCACAGCTGGCGGGAGCTTGGATGCCGACGGCGGGTCTACAGCGATTTCAAACGGAAACGGACACACGTCTAAGGTCATGATCGGCGGAATATGGTCCTTGTGTGCGTTTGCTAGTTCCATAATTTCACCCACGGTGGCCTCGAAACTGAGCGCCGAAAGCCGGAGCAAGCGCTCGGCCGGGTTCACCGTGCTTCCGGCGCCCGAAACCTGTTGGTATTCTCGATACAGTAGAGGGAGGCAGTTGACGTTGATGGTCCAGGATTCCCAGCACGTGGTGTGCGCCAGCGGCTCCTCTTTCACGTGACCGAACCAGCCGGACCGTTTTTTGGACTTGGCGACGACTTTCTGAGAAAACAGCACCACGATTTGGCCCACCGAAGGCTCTTTAGAATGCGCAGCCAGAGAGAAGCGCTGTTTTATTAGCTGGTCGATTTTCGTGTCGATGGCAGAGTCGATGTCCAGCGCCCCGGCGACCATGGGATATGGGACGTCCAAAAACTCGTTGGTCACGGGAACCACCGGCCCAAAAAGCCGGTGGAAGAATATCGTCCAGAGCACGCCTATTACTTAGTTAGTAGAGAGCTGAGGTGTTTATGTGGGTTGGGAAAAGTCGGGCCAGTCGTTATTGCCATAAAGTATATTGTTGCTTTCGGTTTGAGTGTATAAAAGACGACTATGTCGTAATTTTCTGGATTTTTGTGGAGATCCGGTGTTCCCTCTGTCTCGCTATCTTCTCATTAATACACTGCGGAACAGTCTCCGGCTATAGAAAGCAGCTCGATGGTACCTAGTATCCCTCTTTTCTCCAGTGAACGCAAAACATACCTTTTAGCGACTCACGGGCCACAGACCGTTCTGCGGTCAAGTTGAGAAGAAACTCCATGTGGGGGCTTT
>JAKUBE010000085.1:0-33532 GCA_030674755.1 Metschnikowia henanensis | reverse complement strand
TACTCTATGCATTATCTAGACGTGTTGCAGGTTTTTTATAGCTATGTATAGTTTTTCCTGTAGCACGATGTGTTTCTTTTAATAAAAAAAAATACTTTTCTTTCGGAGACGCGTTTTTTTAATTTGTCCCAGAAGGGTAATTGTCCCAGAACCCCCGCAAGCGCAATGACATCACTCATATTGCTTCTTTTCCTTGACGAAGAGAAGCCTTACGGAAATACTCCTACTAAGATTGATCTTGTTTTCCTCGTCTATCCAGAATATATAATGAACAAAAATACAGCTGCTTATCATATCGGTTAACTCATGATGTCTGTCACAACCTTTAGTCCTTGAAACAAATTCATGCAACACAACATGAATCGTGCAGTCTCCGATTAAAAAGACGGCTCTAATAATGGCTTTTCGAATCCTGGGATTCCCCCTCTTTTCTAAAAGAAGTATCCTTTTCTCGATCCTGCGACGACAATAAACGAGCAGCCTATTCTTAGTTTGTCTCTTATCGATCAAGTGCCATAATTTCCAGCAACTGACTACAAGGCCAAGTACTTCCTGACATAGTTTTCAAGAAACAGTAAGCTATAGATTCACTTGGGGATCTCAGCCAAAGTAACCCCCTTTGCAAGTATTCGGTCTTTTCCTCGTGGGATTCAATACAATACTACTTAACTTTAATGAGGAAAAATCAAAGCCGTCTTTGAATTCCCAAACGCATCGTTCTCGTCTTCATCGTCATTAGGATTCACGAACTAAGCTGTCACATGATACGACGTCGGATCACGTGCACGCACGAAATGACTAGTTTTTTAGTAGCCGAGAACACATACTTTCTCGGGTTAAGGATCTAGTAAGGAACTCAACTGTGTTGGCGTTACTAAGTATCCTAAGTATTATTTATTAAGAAACTGAAACAAGCGCCTTTTTAACATCACTCAAGGCATCCTGGAGTTTGGCTCTCACGCTTTGCTGAAGGTTGGGGTCAGCACTAATGTTCGCTTCCAACGCCTTAATCTCACCATCGTACTTTTCCGTCTTCAAATACAGTTCCTGGTTGGGGTAGTCTGGGTTTCCGTATGTGGTTGCCAAAGCCAAGATCTTTACTTGGAGATCAGCTGCTTCCAACAAGTAAGCTTTGCCATATATGCTTTCCGCAACGCTTTCCTTTAATTGGATTCTGCTTTCGAAGGCATTAAAAAAGCGGTTCACAAATCTGAGGGCATGCGCATAATAGAGCTTGGGCAATTGGGTCCTTGCGATATTCTCCGCGTACTGAAGTTCCTCTACAAACCCCTTGGTGTTGGTTTCGAACTTCCTGTAGTCAATGAAATCACCAGACACAAAACCTTTCAACTTCTGCATCATTGCTTCCAAATGGAAAACCACCCTCGCACTTGGTGTTTCGTTTTCAGGCGCATGGACAAAAGTGGGAGTATTGGAAGAAGCAACATCGTAGGCCCGGCGTTCAATCGTGTCTTTTCCCAAGACGAAGGACTGGTTGCTCAATGGATTGAAGGCAGCAGAAGCTGTCAAAAGCGTGGCTGCAAAAGCGGTGAGTTCGAATCTCATGGTTGCTTGCTAGGATACTGGGAATGAGATACTTCGAATGATCAAGGTAGCTAGAATGATAAAGCTAAGGTTTATGAGTGAACGGGCACGGGGTCTTTATATGAACATAATTTCTTGAAATGACGCCAGCAGCAATTGCCCCATTTTGTCCGTGTATATCCGAGGCTGTGCCAGTTACTTTCCTATTGTATCTGAATTGCAGACACAATAATGGATCTACTCCAAGTGTTTTTTCTGCTTGAATGATCGCAAAGAAGGGGAATACAATCAAAAGAGCAACCGTCTATTCATTTCGCCACTTGCCCTTCACCTCAGTCTTATAGTCGAGGCAATGCTCGATTTTTATGTTTGTAAGAATGGAGCCAGATAAATTCTATCTCAAAACTTCAGCGCATTTCTATATTAGAGTTCGGGGCTCGTAACAAACTCTTCAGCGTGTCTTTTCATTGTTTTGTTTGTAAGCTCTGCTGCTCATTGTGTGCTATTAGACGAGATCAAGCTAGGTCTTCAATTCATAGGATCTTTGGAGGACAACTTTGATCATCATAAAAGCGCCTCATCATCAAAATTAATTTAAGCACACAAAAAAGTCCCGTGCATGGCCAGAATACTTGCCCTCAGCATAAATTAAGCGATATAGTCTCATTTCACACATCGGTATTCTTTAAGGATCTTTCAGAATTGAAACAGTCCTTAGATCCAGATTGCCTCTAAGGAAGAGGGTTCATTCATCTAGATAATTGTTTCGGAGCTCTTGATGTTTTCAGTATTTGAGGCACAGGTGATTACTTGCTTGCCGGTATAGGGTAACTCCAGAAAGAAAACCCCAGTTGTGCTTTGCTCCGACCCCGGTCGATGGCGCCAAATACGGATTCCACCAATCTTATTTTCAAAATTCAATGCCACCGATTGATCGCTCGAAAAAATCAGGGTCACGAAGAATAGGGATAGCAGAATATGTAGCTGGGGTAGCTGGTGAGAAGGGCTGCGTTCCGAGCCGTTGAAACCCCTCGAAAATGAGCCAAATGAGCGTTTCTGAGGAAGAAAACGATGAATAGTAAAGCACCCTTTTTTCGTATCCATGATTTCAAGTATGAAACTTTTATTTTTGGGAGTCACGTTTAGAAGCTAGGACAGTATGAATATGAATATGAGTCATTAGAATTAAACCTGGAATTATCAGGTTCTTAGTATGATGGCACATTCATTACGGAACTTCTAGTGTAAACAGCGTGGCTTCCTAACACATTAAAGTGAGAAAGCCAGCCCTTATATGATTAGCTTGGTCATTGTTCTAGCCGGACCAGCGGATGCCGAGTTCACGGCGATCGATGGTATCATCCTAAGTTAGGAACACGGTTCCGCTTATACGGCATACCTTACAGGAATAGGCAGCGAGGATCGTGAAACTTAGAATTTTGAAAGAAAATCAGATAAACGAGCCAATTAATAATAAATATAAAGAAACCATTTGACACTGTTTAATTGAACCTTTCTTTTGAAACGGGTTCATATACTATTCTTCACTACTTGGAGTGAGTCTTTATGCAAGATTTACCATGCAAACGTTTCTCAGAAAGACTGGGCTCTTTTCCCCTTTTGTACTTCTGGATTCGGTGATCAATATGTTTTTTCTCGTGGCAAGAGAAATCGAGAGCTGTTCAAAGTGATAATTGGAATCATCACCTCGAAGACATTTCTTACCTTTCAAAGGCAAATTTACAGTAGTTCGAAAAGATCAATTAAAGTGAAGGTTGTCCTGTACCCTTCATCAGGCTATATAGATTCTAGTTTTATCAAGCAATCTGACAAATTGTCATATTCAGAACCTGAGATGAATTTGCGCCCTATTATAGGTTTTTTTCTTAAATAGTTTTTGCGAAGGGACAGGCGCGACTGAACCATAGCACCCTAATATTACGATGATTCTTAAAAAAAAAAAAAAGCGCTGGGCGTCCGAAATTAAGCTCAAAATGCTGTTTTTTCCGTGAACCTGACTTTACTGAGCCAAAGCAAAAGCTTTTATATGAATTGCATTGGAACCGTTTGCAAACTGTTTTGGCAAACGCTCATCCCTGTTTTGGCCCTTTCAGCAATAAAAAGAGCATTAATATCTCCACTCCACGTGTCAGCGTCAATTGATGACAACAACATTACTGCAAATTCAGTGCTCCCTATACATTCATATTCGCTAGCCAGAACTATTTATGAATGGCCTAATTGTGCGCCTACCATATCAGTTATCCGTTGCGTTGATCACTCCATAATCATGTGTCTTAGGAAAAGAATGGCACCACCTATACAAATCGTGTTGACACGCCAGATTCCATATCGGTTGCCGGTTCTGTAATTTAACGTATTGTGCATCGGAGCAGTCACTTACACCTTGCTGATCTCCTGGGTGTAAACCGTAAATTCGTTGTTGCTTACTTTCTTTGCATGGTGCTAGATAAGCTGACTACATAAACAAGTAGGCACAAATCTACTCACTCTAAGAAAGTGTAGCCTAATTTCATGAGAGCTTTATCTTTGCAATGGTTCGTTTGAAAACATACGTTTCTTTTCTTGTCCTCATTCTTCTCTTATTTCTTGCCTGCGCCGAATACAATCTTTTCTTTTTGGACCACAAAAGCTCTTTGTTTATAATAGGTCATTCAATGCAATCTGGGCCTGCGTCAACTGGTCAGCCAAAAACAACCGGATCGCCAAAGAAATGTGCGGCACGTATTTTGACATTTCTATCCAAAATTTCACAAACTCAATGTGTCGCTCAATAACCGACAAGTAACTTTCAAAAGAGAGAGAAAATGATCCGTCGATTTGCGAAACTCGTAAAGCCAAGATCCGTATGTTAAGATAAAATACGCAAACCACCCATTTGGAAGTGGTCTCTTTTTCCAGTGCTTGCGTTTGAATCTCTTTGCGTAGGTGGATCATGGTATCCGATAAAAACCGGGCGAATTGTATTCTAAGGCGTAGTTCATTTCTCTCAAAAGCCAATCCTGCTCCCAAAACTTCCAAATGTTCGAGCTGGTCCAAAAGTTCTGGCTCATAGTCGGCGAACTCCGTGCAATTAAAAACCGATTTGGTTGCAAATAAAAGCAAGTTCATGAGAAACAACTCAGAGAGGTATTCCAACTGCTGGGTTTCAAGGAAATCGAGCTCGGGAATAAATCTTTCTTCCGTTATTGAGCGTCGGGCTATTTGAAAGTTAGTGAGTTGGTGGAGACTAGTTGATTCTTGCTTGGATGAGGCTTCTGTTAAGAGCGTCAAGCTCAATAGAAGAGTTAATTTCTTCATGTGATTTCTCATCATAAAAAAAAGTGGCTCGTGTGATGACGGTGTGGCGGGATACTTATAAGAGTTTCAAGATCTTGTTTTGTTAGTTTCCAGTTTCAAAGTGCACAGCATTGAAAACTTAGATCAAAGGAAAACTTTGAGGCAGTACAACAATTGCAGCTTGAAATGGGATGCTAAAGCAGTTAGATTCTTATCGCAGTATACTTTTGAACTTTCCCTCTACTCCCTCAAAATTTTTACTATATAACATCACTGCGAAATGTTTTGATATGAAATAGCCAAACAATATGTTTAACGCTCCCATTGTTGAGTCATTCGATTATGGCAGAAATAAATGGGTGTGAAAGCTCTCAGAACCCCGCTTTCGAATTTCGATTTTTGAATGGTATTTGAGAAGTACTGAATTGAAAAGGCTTGTTACTTAGGCCATACTAACTATGAATGAAATGAGTCATGCTGCACCAAAAGTTCTGTGGAAGTAGCGTCCGTGGTTGATCCTGATCTCCAGCCCAATCCTTTCAATAATCTCGAACTCTCATCATAAAGAGTTCAGACAAAACACCTCGTTTGACAAGTAGCGATGCACGGTTTTGGCCTCCTGCAATTGGCTGCTCACAGTGAGCCGCAACGCGAGTGGCGTTTCGGGCAAAAACATTAAGATATTGTTGAAATGGTCGAGAAGTTGCACCAGCCGGTACGTGACATCGAGGAAAAACTCTGAGTTCTGAAGCGGCTGGTGAACAAGCCGATGAGCCAAGATCCGCAAGTTTATTTGCAGCAAGCATTGCGTCCAGTGTGGAAAATGGGTCTTATCTTTCGAAGCCGATTCTAGCCGCTCGCTTGTATCGATAAAAACATCAAACAAAAGCATCATAAACCTGAATTTGTAGCCAGTCTCCTCGCAACTTGCGCCAGCATATACAACACTGGCGTAGGTATCGAAGATTCTGCCTTTCAATGCTGACAACTCCCTCCTGAATTCTACCCAGTTGAATGCCGTTTCGTTGACGTAAGAAAGCAAGGCATAGTAAAGATCGTCCACCTCCATGGCAACCTGATTTTTATCGGACTTCACTAGTGCCATTTGGTCAATCCCACCAAAGTTTTCCGCGCCAGACGGGCCTATTGCCTTGAATAGATCTCGGGTGTATTCTGCGGTGCTTTTAGTCTTTAACGCAATGGTACTAGCAGGCCACAAGAGGGCCAAGAGGCAAAGGATTTGGGAAAGAAGCGTCATTAGAATTACAACCCTCTTTGATTAAGCGAGCTTAATATCAGCGGAAGAATTTACGGTATTTAATGATTTATGTGCCCCATGAAACTGATGCAGATTTGAGGGGAAGCAATATGAGAATGTTTGAATTTGAACCGGTTTTGCTGACTTCCAGATACTTTGATAGCTGTCTCAATTATAGGCGAAATAGCAAGGCCAAGAGCCATAGTTGTCTAGGAAAGCAAAAATTTTGATCGTCAATTGAATAGCTTTCAAGGATCAAACTCCCGTGATTTCTGACCTCCATTATAAACTCAACATGTTGTATCTGCCTGAATCTGACTTTCCGACTTTCATTGTGGACCTTTAAACTCAAGGCTTTCTGAATTTAGCTTCATAGGGATGTTCATTCGGCTTTACAAATTTCCTATACCCTTTCAAGTATGACGAAGGCTCGCCACATCGCTCCGCATTACTTGTAAACTAAGCTTTGACTCAAAGTGCGATTTTATCGACAGCCTTTGGCTGTTCTGTGCTTATTTCATTTACCGCAAAAGAATTCATTGATGTTCTCCAGAACAATAAAAGGCTTATTCAAGAGTTTATTACCCTAGGCTTTGAAACGGGGCTGTGAAACAGGTTATGAATGAAATTCACTTTTCCAAACAAGTGTGTTACGAAATTCTTCCGCCAGAGCTAGAAAACAAAGAATTAAGTGTACACTCGTACATATTGATGCTTGTTTGGCCAAGAAATAAGCCTCGCTTCTTCCATTCCACATGATCCTACTACCACTAACCTTCAAACAAGACTATATAACAGAAGTTTTCTTATCTCAAATATGATTGGTTCGAAATTGCTTCGCCTCCATTTACATCTCCGCTTACTCGCGGGTCAAAACTGAAGTAAGTCAGCATATTACTATTGGACACATTCTGATATGGAGATGATAAAGCAAGAACAAGGCGTAGGCCAAAAGATAGACATAAAGCTTCAATTTTACCAAACCCCGCTATAGTTATCAATCATATAAATTAAATTTACAATCTCACATGAAAGAAAACCCTAGTATTGTTTGAACTGGTGCATGATCAGGGACCGCACAATAAGAACCCTCAGCCTTATGAAGTACAATGTGCTACTCCCACATAAAACGTTAGAAATACTTTCCATTTTTAAACGGTTTATTGTGCCCTCACGTGAAAGCTCTTTCAGTTTGTTTTTGAAGTATCTTCTTCCTCCGATATAGTATACCTCAAGTGTCTCAACTTCTCCTCGGCTTGATTGACTTGCACTTCAAACATAAGCCTCACATCAGCCCTCACGTCTTGCAAGTTTGCAAACACTTCTCTCCAAAACTTCACGTACCGCATGCTCAGTGTCAATTCTCCGCGACATAAACTGATATCAGGAACCGGATCCCCGTTTGAGTCATAAAAAGACATGAGTCTAGCATTCAACTGAACCACGCTGCGCACAAGATGCTGGTCTGTGCTGGTTCCCGTGTATAGCTTCAAGCATTCGGCGGTTATGGTGAGCTTTCGAAGAAGGTTTTCCGCAAACTCGACTTGGTTCATAAGCTTGTAACTCTCGCCCAAAGTGTTTTCCGCCAAAGATTTTATGTTGTCTAGTTGCTGGCGCAATTCCGAGGACAGCCAAGTGAATGTCTGGATATCGAAACGATTAGCATGCAGCAAGGACTGCAAAATCAGGACAAATCTTTGCACCTGGACCTCCATTTCATGATAAATATCAGCTTGAACGCAGTCTACTTCGCTTTTGGCATTTGGGGTCGGGGTACTTGAACCCGCCAATACACAGAGTATTGAGATGGAGAGAGCAGAGGGAAAGAGAAGCTTCATGCTGGTGAAAATATATAGAAAAGGATTGTTACGAAAGGAGGCATTTGCTAAGAAAGATCCTCCTTTTATAATCGATTCTACGACATATTGGTGGCTGGGCAAATTAGGTTAAGCAAGGAAAAAGCCAAGCCGATTTCGAAAAATTGGTGATCCTAGCCACACAGTCAAAATACTTTATTGTTTCAAAGTTTGGTAAGCCTCTGACTAAGAAGGGCATCACAGGCATCCTGATATCACCAGAAGAAATCAAAGTTGTAGGTGAGACAGATTTTGTAGAATCCTGAAGCAAAGCCAACCTTCCTAATCCGGATGGTCACGTGACAGACCACACAGCGAGTGCCGAGTGCCAGCCTTTTTTATGAAACGTTTTTACTAGATGGGGAATAAAATTTACACGTTGCCACCTTGCTGAAAGCCACTTAAGTCAATTCTATTTTTTCACGGTCCCGACATCTATCAGTATCATATTCAGGATGGTACCAAATTCGAAAAAACTCTCACGCACGGCAATGCCACATGCGCTAATATAATCTGCGATCTACGCAAGCCAGTCTACGAAATTGAAGGCGGAGAAAAAAAAAAAAAGACGACTTCTCTTCTTCCCTTAAAACAAAACAAAAACCACTCGCAACCCCGAAAATGGCTGATTCTACAAACCCGCTCAAGTTCTACGACTCCGAAGTGCAAACCGCGTTCTTGAAAAACATCGAGACTTTGCCCAAACTCAAAATCACAGAGGACAACGCCAAAGAAGTTTTGAGTGATCTTGAATATGAGTGTAGAAAAGTTTTCAAGAGCGAGGGCCGGGTCATCACTAGCCGCAAAATGTTTGAGTTTGAGGGCTTGAAAAGAAAAGTCATTGGGGCCTTGGAGTCGTCTATGGCATTTAAGGCTTTTCTTGTGGCGACGAACAAGGAGGCGTTCAGCAAGTACTTTCCTTATTTGGAAGCTTTCCGCGAAGACATGGTCCGTGAAAACGTCAATATTTTCTACGGAGCAATCAGGCACTATCCTGTTTTGATTGACTGCTTGGAAGGAAGAATTGGAGGGGACACTGATTTGGCCACTCTTGTTGAGACTATCATTGACATTTTCGACGGGTTGATGTAACTACCAAAGGGGGCTTTCGCAATTAGTTTAAGTTTACAGGGGTGTTCTTGAAGTGAAAATAAATATGATGATGTTAATATCGATTGTTTTATGGGTTTCACGAGGCAGCTTGTTTGTAGATAGAGGAAAGTATCAGTAGCGCATCGATGCGGACGATTCCATCAGGACATGCAAAAAAGCCAGGCATTCCGATGTCAGATGATCTACTCGTAGACCTACAGTATTAGATTTTAGCTTCACTTTATTTTTAGTCGCTTTGAAATCTGTTTCAAGCTACGTTTCGAGCAAAGAATAGACGAAATTGAAATTTGTGACATTGGACATCTGCTGATTAATGTACATTTTGCCTTCTTTTCATTCATCAAGACGCGTCTCAGGCCAGGCCTCAACCTCAATTTGATATTAACCGATTGAGGCTCGGAGTAGAGCGAGATACGCAAAAAATTGCACCAATAAGGCTATGGGGAACTTTTGGAATTGTCTCAGAACTCTCCACCGGAAGAGATCTGAGCCTTTTTTTGGATTCTCTTGCCATCTGATATAGTCTCCTCTCGTGACTCGCTCACCAGGCCCAATTTTAGTAAAAAATAATCACGTATGGGTATACACTCTCACCGAGGGGAAAAAAAAATAATGAGAAGACTATACCCAAATCCAGTTGGACGTGATAACTTTTGAAATGACAAATTTGTCATTGCTAGTGGTCATTATCTCTGGACTCACAACTCTTTAAAGCCAAAGCATACAATGGAACTCTATTGTTAACCCAGCACAATGCACGCGGTATTCAGTCCAGACTATGCCCCCAGGTATACCAAACTAGGAAATCTGTCGCGTTTTGAAACACGCATACGCTTCGAAAAGCCATTTGCTACTTCATCACAAAACTCGCCGAAATTCAACGGCATCGGCTCCTATCAAATGAGAAAGCCACGACAGATTTGCACCCATTGTGCAGTTCCATGCACTCCCTTCAAGCCGCGTCACCCCAAAACGCGAAAAAAAAAAAAACGGATAAAGAATTCCACCAATCCAACACAATCTCCTCCTTACTATCTGTGGATCCACTGCTATATTGCCGGCGATCGACAACAGGGGATATTTCTAGAAACTCAGAAAGTGCCAGCCCCAACCAGATAAATTAGTTTCTTTCGAACCTCCAAAAATATGTCGTACGACTACGATCCCTACGAAGAACCCTCGGCGCTAGAGACGGCGTTTATGAAGGGTTTGCGGACGCTTCCAAAAGTGGAAATCGACAGAAACAACCCCCGGGCCTCGATCCGCAAACTCGCCAATGATTGCAAAACAGTGTTTTACACTTGCCGCCGCGTTGTCACCGACGAAGATATGTTTGAAATGCTTGATTTAAGGTGTAATGTGCTCGGGGCGTTGCAAAAGTCCATGGCGTTCAAGGCGTTTTTTGTTGCTCCGGACACAGAGGCGTTCGACGCGTGCTTCCCCTATTTGAAAGAGCACCGTGCGCTTATTTTGGAGGAGAACCGGAACGTCTACGAAAGCGCAATTGCGCACTTTCCTATTTTGGACGAGTACGTCAGCGGCCATGGCGAGAGCAAAAACGTGCAGATGCTTGCGCAGTTTCTCTGCCTTTTGACCGACCACCGGGCGGACGAGGCCTCGTTCTACGGCTTTTCTGCCGACCGGGAAAGCTCGGCGTCGCCCGAAAATATGCCCAGCCCGAATCCGGAAGCGGATTTGGACGACCGCGTCTTGCTGATGTTGGCGATGTTCTGGAAAGGCTTGACGATCAAGGGGCTCGACCTCTTCCGCGACTCGATGGACGCGTTTGAAAAAAAGTACCCCGACCGCTTGCACTTATATGACCGAGATGCGTACTACCTTTGCATCACGATTGGCTTTGCCGACGAGATCCAGAATGAGATCGGCCGTGTGGTGGTACAAAAAGAGGCCAGCCCCGTAGGTGTGTACCCTCCTCCGAAGCGAATCTTTAAAACCTTTCGCTCAACGGGCTGGCCACGTGTCGCTAAGGGCATCCATAAGCGGACCAAGTTCAATGTCACTGACTATTCCGACGAGGCCAGGGCAGCGTTCCGCCAGCGGGTGAAGCAGGCGGGCTGCGAAGACGATTTCTACAATGTGAAGGGCTCAGATCTGGATGAGGAATGGCCAGAGCTGTCCTTGGCAAATGCCGAGCATGACTTGGACAGTGACTCCGACAGCGGTCCGGACGACGGCGTCGTGCAAATGGTGCGCGATATCTGGCGGGAGCAGGAGCTTTTCGAGCAAAGGGAGAAGGAGCGGGAACGGAAGATCATCGAGAGACGGTCGGGGTCAAAGAATAAACCTCAGACCACTTCCCCGAAGCAGGAGGGCTCCAGTAAAAAGACTGGAGATCTATCCCTGAAGCGTGCTTCTGAAGAGGAAGCTCTCGCACAGAAATTGGAGGGGCTCACGGTGAATGGCGCTTCAAAGCCTGCAAAAAAGACGAGCCCAGTGAAAGGGGGTTCCAAGAGTAAGGGCGGGCCAAAGCCAGAGGCCAAGAAGTCCAAGAAGACTCCCAAAAAAACCCCTCTGAGACGAGGGTTCGAACCTATCTCCTTGAGAGATGCCCAAGCGGAGTTCCCATGGATCGGCGCCTTTCACACCGAGGATATCTCCAACAATCCGTGGTTGCCTTTAATTGCACGTGGCTTCAATCGCCTGGGACTTCCCAATATTGACGAGCGGATTCCGACGCACACGTTGGGTGACGAAGATTTGGACCAGATTGCTTGGGAATGGCGCGTCGCACTCAACTTCATTGGGAAAACAGGTGCAGAAAAGACCTTCGATTTCATCAATCACCAGTTCCTGCCCAAGGCTGAGGCAATGCGCAGTCTCGCTTACACCGCCAGCGAGAAAGTCGGCGAGGTTCTTCTCGAGCCTGTTGGATTCGATGCTAAGGTACATGGCGAGGTTGTATTTTATATGACGTCGATCAAGCAAACGCTCTGGAATTTGGCAAACGCCAAAAGGACTGAGTTATCTGAATTGGTGCTGCGCTTTTTCGAAGATCCGTCTCTCCCCGATGTTTCTACGAGCTTCCCAGATAATGCCTCGCTGCCAGAATACAAAAGTGATTCTTGGAACTTGTTGACGCTGGCACAACAAGAAATGCTCCACACCATCACTAAAGCCCGAGTCGATCGTTGGAAATACTTGGCATCCGCCGTGGGGTTCTGGGAAACAACAGGACATATTTTCATCTTGACGTTTCCGTGGACTCCAGAAAGCGAGCCTATCTCCGAGCCTGGCACCTGGCTAGACCACCCGACTTTGATTTCAAATGTTGTGGGCGAAACAACACAGGGCTGGACTGTAAACAGGAAACAAATGGACGATACACAGGCTTTGTTCAGCTCGATTGTGGCTGATTCCGTTGATCCTAAGAACCTGAGCTTGGAATTTTCGGCTCTCAAAAGGCCCAGTGAAAGGGCCATTTCTTCAATTTCAAAAAGCACATCATCCTTAGATTGTCTGATATAAGAATGAAGAGATTGGACATATTTAGAGACTTTGTTGGCGCCGAGGCCAACGGTTCTAAGGCCAACGGCTGCTTCTACGTACATTGATACCGGAAAGACATCAAAGCTAAGCTCTTTTACATGCTAATTTGATGACCTGAAAGTGATTCACATCTCAGATCAGATATACTTAAAGTCCGTTGCTTTGGGATCCTGGGGTATAGTATCCTTTCTTTCAGGAAACCACACGGCCCCTTTAATGACTCCTCAACAATTACTAGTGTGAACCGCAACAAATCTCAACGCCCTATTGAATTTGTTTGGCGATCTCGATCAACGTTTTTGCAACCATCACGTGGCCAAAGCCCCAAAGGACCTTTCAAATGTTTTATACTGACGACCACACCCTTGTCCTATGAATTTCTGCCACGCTTTGTGCGTTCACGACAGGAGGTTGCGAATGTTTCCAGTTTCGCGTCACGGTAACATTCATCTTTCGATAATTCTGAACGTTGATGACTCTCGAATTCCTGCCGATATCATCAAGTGTTGATATGAACAAAGTGTCCAGTGCGAGAAGTTGCCAATCATTTGCATCTACGAGAACCGCCACCTCTCAAGACTGGCTTCACAGGATCCCTTTTATGAGCTCCTAAAAGTTGACACCAGTTCACATAGAGACCAGCCAGAAAAGCATTTGTGGATCTCAAATCGTGTCTTCTTCGGCAAAAAGAGTCGCTTTTAAAAGCCTGGACTTGTCGAAATGCCTCACCGACAGTCATTGTATAGGACAACGTCTTGACACTACTATTCCCTGGCGCCTTTCTGAGTATGCCGAATGTTTTCAACACGGCGCTCAGTCCCAAATTCGTTGGCGGGGTCCCAAGTGGTGGATCTGAAAGTAAGTGTCAACTGCTTTGAAAAAAGAACAGATGCTCGGGATATGCCGCTTATCTTGAACTCTTATGGACGCAATCGGGTGCAATTGAGTGAATCGAAGGAAGTCTCAAACTTTCAAGACATTTCAGACGCCAAAAGGTGCCTCTTCTTGTGGGTACTATATATCTAATTGCATAAAGAGAGCATCTTGAGAGCATGGGGAGCCATTATAAATAGCAGGGAACGAAAACGACGAGTAGGCTTTATTACAAGATGTCGAAGCAAAAAGCCGAATACGTTTCGGTTGATTCACTCAGCCGAGTGTTCTAAAAGAAGAGATAGACAATCTCTCAGTGTTGCATTGCAGAATCAAAAAGTCATAGACTTACATAATCAGAAGGTTCATCTATAGAGTGAAATAGAGAAGCTGGGCAAATTTAATAAGACATGTAGGAGCACTCATCACTGATAAAGACATGCAAGACATATATAGAAACCTCAGAGCAATACAATTCAGACTCTTTCTCGTGTCGAATAAAGTTCTTACAGCTCAAACGCCATACTAGATCCATTCCAGCCTTACTTATTAAACTACAGTACGATCATGCGCAGCCACATATTGAGGGCACAGCTTCCTTCCACTTTAGTCCTATCAAAACACCAGGATTTCAAACATAGACAACAATTTCCAGCCTTTTCAAATCAAAGCACCCGAAAGGATTCTATTCCGTTCCTAACTTTATAAGAATCCGCCAATTATCGGCAAGTACATGCCCTTTCTTTACTTGCGCTATGCAGGGCCAGCGATCTATAGGCCAGCAGCAGATCAGCGGAGCCGAGGCAGGAAAGACGCGAAAAAATTATCATCCAAAAAGGCCATTCATTAATACATCTCTCTTTTGCCGCCTCTTATTACAGCCACAATGTGTGCAGCGATCGACCATCTTAGCTCGTATTACAGCGTGGTGAAGACGGCGTTTTTGAAAGGGATCGACACGCTTCCCCCAATCGAAATCGACCAGAACAACCCACGTGCGTCCATCTCTGATCTTGAATACGAATGTAGAAAAGTGTTCAAAAGTTTTGGGCGCGTGGTGGTCAGCGAGGACATGTACGAGTTTTCGGACTTGCGGTATAAAGTGCTCCATGCATTGGAGACGTCCATGGCGTTCAAGGCGTTTTTCGTGGCGTCCAATAAAGACGCCTTTTTCCACTATTTTCCTTATTTGAAAGACTACCACGTGGATATCATCGAGGAAAACTACGGCGTGTTCGATGGCGCGCTCAGGCATTATCCTGTTTTGACCGAATACGTAGGCGGCGTCGTGGGCGGGTATAATTTGGAAACGCTAGTGGAAGTCATCATCGAATTGACTTACGATGGGGCTTCGGAATCTGAAATGGTGGATCCAGAGTCGCTTGAACCAGACACTCCAAGCTCTTCGCTGCCGCCCGCAGAAACAGCCTCTGTTCATATCGAGGACAGAGTGTTGAAAACAATGGCGTTGTACTGGAAAGGATTGACTGCAAAAGGGCTCCAGCTATTTGTGGATTCCATGGACTCGTTTAAGGCAAAGTACCCCAAGTCGAAGTTCTTGCCGGAGCAGCAGAACTACTATCTTTTTGCAACCATAGGCTTCCCGGAGGCGGTGCAAAAACAGATCGAGGACATTCTCTATATGCCGATCGAAGAGGGGAAGAAACTGTCGCCCAAAGAGACCTTCGATGTCTTTCGCTCAAAAGCGTGGCCACAAGCGGCCCAGGGCAAACACGGCCGCTCTCTGCTTTCCAGCCAGGATGTTCCTGAGGAAGTCTGGGTGACTTTCCAAGAACGCGTTGAACTAGCAGGGTGCGAAAACGATTTCTGGGGAATGGAGAAGTTGATCAAGCAGAAAAAGGCCCAGGCGCAGTCTCTGGGCTCTCAGAATATGGATGAGGACCCACAGGAGCTTGAGAATATGCTCAAAAAGATCCAGGAGGACCTGGCTCGGTTGGAAAAAGAGGACGCGGAGAAAAGGCTGGCCAAAAAAAGCAAAAAGAGCGCAGGCAAGAAAGAGACAAAGCCTTTGGGAAATCCAGAGATAAAGCCTTTGGGAAACCCAGAAGAAGGTGCTGGTTTGCAACTGGAAGACGATCCATCGAAAGCGCCCGTAAAGAAGTCTGCTAAGAAGGGGAAGAAATTCACCAAAAGACCGGCAAAGAAGGCTATGAAGAAACCTGATGAAAGGTTGCTTGAGACCGCAACTCAAGATCTTGTGGAAAACACTCCGGGCGACATCGTTGAGAATTCGGAGGAGTTAGTTGGTAAGAAACCTACCAAGAAGCCGGCTAAAAAGTTGGCTAGAAAGCTGGCTAAAAAGCCCGCCAAAACTCAAAACCCTCTCAATGACACCGCGGATGAGACTACTCAAAAGACTGTGAGCATTCCTACTGTTTTCGCTAAATTCGTGGATTCTTCGGCCAATCAAACTGGTTCACCTCAAGGCACGGAGCATGAATTAAAAGACACTTCCAAAGACGTCCCCACGGTTGACTCTGAAAACGCCCTCGGAGGATCTGGCAAAAAGAAGAAAAGACCAATGAAACTCAGAACTTGTATGCCGAGCGCCGAAGAAACACTAGCCAAAAAATTGGCCGCTCTCATTCTCAGCCATCCGGAGCTTTGTTCTAATTGTCTCGACAGACACAGGCTTCTGGACTGTCCGCACATCCAAAGCAACCCTCGTGACAATGTTGCGGCGTACTTTGTACCTGATTACGAGGAACAAACGCATCTGGAACGGCTCCCGTTTTTGCAAAGATGTGCTCTTCGCTTGAACAGAAACGCAAGACGGTAGACAGTCCTGAAGTGAAAGAGCGTAGGGTGAAGCAAAACAGGCTATATACTACAATTGGTTGCAAACACGTGAGAACCAAGCCCATCGATTTTTTTTATTCTTTGTTTGGTTCGGGCACTGTGTTCATGTGAGGTTAGTGAATCTGGCAAAAGGCCGATGACAGGTGAATATGCGTCTGGCTCTGGGATTGATGGCTAAGCTGGAGAGACTACTTTCAAGCGCCATCAGTGCATTAAGTGGCCCTGAATTTTTGACGTAAATGTTGACTTGAACAATGCTAGTCTCTGAAACCTCGATCAGCCTAATATCCACTTTCTCATCAGCTTGATTCTATCTAATTCGTGCGCTTTTTAGAAATAGCGAGGGCTCGTGAGTGTGATGAATGTGGTCTGTTAAAACTGACTCTGTATTACGTTTACAATTTTTCATAATCAATCAAACATCGTTTCTGTGTGAGTATGTTCCTTATCGAAATTATATGCCTCAGCTAAATCGTCATCACGTGGCACTCATTTAAGACACTACTAAGATGACACAAGGGGCTGTTTCCAAGATCATTAATTATTTTAGTATACTTGTGGATGCAAAACAGCACATGAGCTTTAAAAGTCGGAAAAACAAATCATTCCTAGTTATTGGTGAAAATGTGGAGAATCTGATCGGCTCCCCGGGGTGTTATATGCACGACGCTATACATAAGAGCAATTAAGAAATATAAAGTGAGTGAAGTAGTCACTTAAGGAGCCAAAGTACTACTGTTTTGCTTTGTTCTAGAAAACGGGAAGTAACGGGAAACCCTTTTCACAATATCTGTTACCTGTATCACAGTGAAAGAGTGTTCTTATTCTGGCAAGCCGTAGGTCACGTGACACCTTCCTCCCGCCGCGTCTAGTATAATTGTCTGAAATATTACAACTTTCATTTCATACAGCCTTCCCGATTCGACCAGTACGCAAACTCTCGTCAATTGAAATCACAGTTTCTTAGCTATGGGTAAAAAAACCAAGAACTCGCGCTCCAAAAAAGCCAAGGGTGCCGAACCCCAGGCAGACCTCCTCAAAGAGTTCTGTCCTGAAATCAAGGAGGCATTCTTAAAGAATATGGATATTCTTCCTGATATAAGGTACGATGAGAACAAAGCCAATACCTCGATCTCCCACCTCTCTCTCAAAGGGCTCCAGATTTTCGGAATGCCTGCCATGGCCGATCGGGCGGACGGGCCTCCGTTCATTCAAATGAGAAAAGATCTTATCAAGGAATTGGAGACGTCCATGGCCTTCAAGGCGTTCTTAGCCGCCAATAACCCGGCGATTTTCAAGAAGTATTTCCGCAGCCACGAGAGGTACATGGCCGAATTTGCACTTGCCGCGTTCTCTATTATCAGCGTGGCGTTTTTGACCTTCCCTATTTTGAAGTTTAAATGTGGAGACGGACTCAAGGAAGACACTTTGGGGAACGTCATTGAGGCAGTGATCAGTTTAGCGAAAACGCAATACAACCAGCAAAACCCCGATCTGGCGTTCAGAGAAGGCAAACCCGGGATCCCCGAGATCGTTGAAGACGAAGAACACGCGATTTACGCGATGGTTTTGCTCTGGAAGGGACAAACAAGAAAGGCCCTCAACTTTATTTTGGACAGTGTTGAAAAGCACGAGCGGGAGTATCCTGAGTACAAAGAGCAGTTCGACTCCGAGGATCTCTTATCTCTTTTATTGACCCATTGGCCTCGCCGAGCGGACTTAATTATACACCAAATGATTGAGGACGAAGAAGTCTACACCGGCGGGTTCGAAACCATGAGCTTGCAGACGGAATATTTCACGCAGTCGATCTTCCCGCTTTTGCAAAGCGAGGGCCACACGCGGGAACCGCCGGTGAATGTATTCGCGAGAAAAGACCATATCAACTTCCAAAGAATGGTCAAGAGGGCTGGGATCCAGGACGATTTCTGGCTTGTGGATAAGTTTGCAGATATCGACGAATTGGCGGATGATGATGATGGGGCTCTGAGTTCTCCTGAGGGGGGTAAGAAGGATACTAAAGAGAACGGGAATCAACTGGGGAAGAGTGGGGCTAAGGCTGAAGAAAACGGGGGAAAGGCGGAATCGGTTGTGAGCAAGGTCAAAGAAAACGCGAATGGGGGTAACGGTGAGGAGAAGAAGAAACCCGAGTCAAAGAAGGCGTTTGGGAATGCGTTTGAAAATGCGTTCAAGAAGAACTTCGGGAAAAAGTATAAGTCTTCTGAGGCGGGGAAAAAGTCAGAGGAGAAGCCCGACCAGAACTCAATCAAGGAGGGCCCGAAAGAGTCTGCCCAGACGCCTCTGAAGGAGTCTGCCAAAGCTCGTAACAGTGTCTTGACCGACCTTTCAGCATCAAACATGAATAAGCCAAAAGGCCCAAAGCCAAAGATCCACATCAAATTCAGGGAAGAAGCCGATTTGCATGCAACGAGGGGCAGCATCCCGTTATTGGGATCGCTATCAGAAATAGACCCGGCCCCGAGAAACGGTGTGAAAAAAGAACCGAAGAAACACCAGCCCGCGGAAGAGTTGCTTGCCCAGAGATTGGCTGCGCTTTTAACAAAACATCCCGAACTCTGTCCCAATTGTCTTGACGGACACGAATTGAAGAATTGCCCTAACTTGAATCCCGATTCGCGTAACAATATGGCAGCATATATCGTGCCAGACTACGAGGATCACACGGGGTTGAAAAGGTTGCCATTTTTGACAAAGTGTGCTAAGCGTTTGAATGAGCCTGTTTTGAATAAGATTTCCTTGGACGAGAACGATGAAATCAGCTTGGATATTGATTGAGGGGATGGATCTGGGCTGACGTTTTTTCAAGTTGCACCACTTCTCATGTCTCCCTTTCCAAGAGAGAAAAATGCGGGTTTCAGATGGCCTGCTTCACGGCTTGAATTCGTAAGAATGGCTTATTTTAGCTTCGCCAATGAAAAGCCGAGGATGAAGGGTATCGTTGAGTTGCATCTAAGTAGGTGGTTATCCATGATATGGTAATTTGAAGCATTCATGTTTGTTTTATATTTTTCGAACTATCACACAAGATATAGGAAATGCAGTTAAGAAAAGAAAGTTGAATTGAGGCACGGCTAATGGATTTGTACACCTTGTAGAATCAATACTGATTCTGGATTGCGTACTGAAATGCCGTCGATGCCTGAGATGTATTGAACTTAAAGAGACACAGGTATTCTCAAGACAAGTAAAACTGCTGAGGAAACAAAGAGGGCTAATACAGAAAACATGTTTCTGCTTTCTAGACAACCTATCTCAAATCAATAAATACAATGTTAAGAGATCAACATAGAAGAATCAATATGTAGGTCACGTGACCACAGGCCCTGCCAGCTCGGACACGTCTTCTTTCAGAGTTCACCCTCTTTTTCACAGGTCTACATCACCCACTGGATCAAAAAGCTCCCTTATCGAGTAATCCAATATTTTATGGGGATAAGCGAATGATGCCTTGGGAAAAAGGAAGACACGCCATGACTCCGGGTCATTTCGCTCCAGAAGTCGCAGGATGGCTCATGAGTCGCGGATGAGTCAAGACAAAATGAGGCCTTCTTTTAGAAACTTTCATCGTTCTTAGGATTTGACACTTGCCAAAATTTCTCTCCAAGCATGCCAGAGATTTTCGGCCCCGTTGTGGATGACCATACGCGCTGTATACACTACCATCTGGAGCTCGACATTATTGCAATCAAATTTAGATGCTGTGGCAAGTATTACCCGTGTTATCAGTGCCACGAGGAAACAAGTGGGCATGAGATCCACAGGTGGACACGCCAAGAACTTGGGGCAAATGAACAGGTGATTTTTTGTGGCGCATGTGAGACAGAATCGACATTTTACCAATATAGGGATAGCGGGAGTAAATGTATAGGGTGCGGGGCGAACTTCAATCCCAACTGTGCTCTACATTATCAGATCTATTTTGATATTTGATGGGGTTGAGTGTACCGGGATCGCTGTCTTAATGGCACTTTGAAAATGATTTTTAGAAGAATATAGGAGAGGATAGCCCAAGAGAAAACATAGGAAGATAGATCAGAAATATGACATAATACTTGGTAATACACAAGAAAAATAAGATTGATAAGGAAGGAACAGAGGGAATGAATAGCTCATGAAAAGCATACACCAGGATTACGCAAAAAATACGAGAAGAAATTGAAAACGAAAATAGAAAGAAAAAGGAGAGTACATGTCAACAATGGAAACGTCCAAAAATCCGTTCAACATATAAACTAATGTCAGAAATTTTCGTCTCTATTTTAGCGGAAACCGTCAGATGCGAGCTGTTACTCGCGAATGCATGAATATTACGTGTATTAAAGCTGACTAAATAACCAGGCACTTGTGCGGAGATCGCCTCTACTTGAGTAATTGTAAAGGACACGTGGCTTTGCCATCGGCTCAGCCACTAGGCGTCTAGAACTACACGAGACGATATGATATCTGACGGAATCAACAAAGATAGTTCGTCTAGAAGCACCAACTCGAATGAGAGATTGTAGCCTACATGCACGAAAGTATTGGGCCACTTTTGTTGCTCTTTACAAAACTTTTCTAAGAACTACAGAATGTAGTTAACAACTACTCTTTTAGAATCTCAGGAGACTGTTCACCGTTCGTAGGAGTTTGTATCATCGTAGATCAACTGAAAGTAAATGATTATGCAGCCGCGATCACGTGCGCCACTTACCTGACTTCTTTAGGAAATACCCGTCTCCTGAGACACGCGTCCACGGCTCTGGACCTCTGTTATTCGGAAACCCGCGCGCCGACCCCCGGATTTGAAAGCCGTCTCCAAGACCCTCATCTGCATTTTTCTTCACCACCTATTCTTCCACCAACCCTTTTATTTTTAAGCCCGTACAATTCAAAACGGCCCAAATCCACTGAAAAAATAAGTATGAGTCCAAAGCCCGCAAGCGCAAAGAAGGCCAAGGCCAAAACCGGATGCCTGGAGGATCTTTTCGCACGGTTCGTTCCCGAGGTAAAAGACGCGTTTTTGAAGAATATGGACATTCTTCCCGAGGTGAAATACGACGAGAAAAAACTCCCGGAATCCGTGGAGGTGCTCGGGGTGCCTGGGCTTCAGATCATGGGGTTGAAAAAATTCACCGACGAGGAATTGAAGGCCCCGTACGAGCTCTTGCAAAAGGAGATTCTCAAGGAGTTGGAGACATCAATGGTTTTCAAGCTGTTTCTTGCCGCGTCTCACCCCGAGATTTTCAAACGGTACTTCCCGAAACTCGTGAAGAACCACGACGTGTTTGTGATCCAGGAATTCTGCTTGTACATGGTTGCGTTTCAAAACTTCCCCTATTTGAGAGAGAAATGCCGCCCGGTCAATAACAAGGCGTCTTTATCGATCGTTATTGCAGCAATCATGGAGGCGGCAGAGGAGCAGAAAAAAGCCAAACGCGAGGAAAAGGTCATCCAGTTGATGGCGGCTATGTGGAGGGGAAACAACGTGGCGTCCTTTGCGTTTATTCTCGAGACCATCAAGAAGTTCAAAAAGGACCATGTGGAGTATGCGGCGTTTGCGGACCCTTTTCTCTATTTGCTCGAACACTACCCACCGCGAGCGCTCGGTTACATTGTGGATAAGCTCAGTGCGATGGGAATTACTAACGGTGGCATCGAGACTACAATGGAGGTATTCACCCGATTCCGCGACGACATCTTGCCGTTTTTGGTGAGCCGCAACTACATGCGAGTTCCGAAGAACTGCGACCATGACAAGGCGGTTTATATCGAGTATCAGAACCGGGTGAAAGCCGCAGGTTTCGAGGACTACTTTTGGTATGTGGATTTGTATCCTGACTCTGAGGAGACGGGCGAACATACGACAGAGAGAAAGAAGGAGAAAGAGGAGGAGAAAGAGAAAAAGGATAAGAGAGAGAAAGAGGAAGCAAAAGAGAAAAAGGACGAGAAAGAGGATGCGAAATCGGGCGACGCAAAGAAAGAGCCCGAGACAACCGAGAAGCCCAAGGCCAAAGCGAAGAAGGATTTTGGCAGCGCTTTCGAAAACGCGTTCAAAAGCAACTTTAACAAGGAGTACAAGAAGAAGGATGCAGGATCGAAGTCGCCTGGAGACACTCTCAAGAAACTGGGCTCAAAAGAGGCTGCAAAAGATTCTGCAGAGTCTGCACACTCCCCCATAAAGCAGGAGCCAAAAGAGACGTGTTCTAAGTCTAACGAGGTTGAGAGAGCTTCTCCTACAAAAAGTGCTGACATTGCATCTCCACCAACTCTGAAGCCAGCCGTCGAGAAAAATGTGAAGACTTCGAAATGCAAAACCAAAGATCCTAGCAAGGGCGCTAAAGTTAGTGCTAAGAAAGATCCAAAACAGGCGGAGTCTGCGGAAGAGTTGCTTGCGCGAAGATTGGCCACTCTCCTCCAAGAGCATCCTGAGCTTTGTTCCAATTGTCTCGATGGACACAAGTTGAAAGACTGCTCAGACTTGAAACAGGACTCGAGGGAAAACATGGCGGCGTATGTGGTGCCTGATTACGAGGAACAGACCAATCTTAAGCGGTTGCCGTTTTTGGCCAAATGCGCATACCGCGTAAACCAGGCTGCGTCAGAGGATGAGTCTGAGCTGGGGGATAATTAGGGAAGAAAACTGGGAAATAAGAGGTTAACGTCCATGGTATGTATGTCACAGCTAGCCCTTCATGAGTCGCTTTGATGAATTGTGTGGAGTCAGAAAGCAAACAGAAAAATGGCATATTGATGATTCGCAACTTGCAGGGCCAGATGGTTCAACCATGAGACCCAAAAATGCACGTTTTTTTTTTTTTTTGAAAAGAATAGCGGCCACAATTCTTGAAACTCTCTGATGGCTTACAAGCACCCAATTGAGCAAGGACTGAGTAACATCCTCCTACCGCCTACTCTTGAGTATCTACCATCAGTTATCATAAACTTTCATTATCACTTATACAATCAACCTACTCAGTTCTTGCCTTGAGCCTTGAGAATCTGTGCCACGGTGTCGACAACCGCGGTCTCCAAATCAATCAATGGAAAACCGAGAATATCGCGTGTCTTGCTGTTGTCAATCAGACACGATTTCTTCGCGGCCTCCTTGCCTGAGCCAGGGTTACCCTCGGGCAACTGCTTCTTCAAAACATCGAATTTCGAGTTCAACACATCCAACAAGTCCTGCGAGTTGAATTTCGCCGTCGCCAAAAGCAACCGCTCGTTGGACAAGCCCTTTTCAAACGCCACCAAATGCGCCTTTGCCACGTCTCTGACGTCTACAAAGTATCCGGCGTTTTCAGGAACCTTCGAGTCCTTGGTCAATTTCAACAACCCGTTGATGATTTCCGAGGACGTGTTGAGCTCGTCCTTCACCTCGGAGTCAAAGGTCTGTGGCCCGAAAACGTACACTGGATTCACGTAGTTGATGGTGAAATTTGGCTTTTCCTCCTTGACAAAGTCCCACGCGGCCTTTTCGGCAAACGCCTTGGACCCAATGTATCCTGGAATAGGCCCCTTTTTGGCCTCCTCCCACGTGATTGGGTTCCATACTTCCTCGGTATCGACATGGCTGGGGTCGCTTCCCTTGTTGAGATCCATGATCGCCGCATAAGACGATGTCACGACCACGTGCTTGATCTGAGGCCCGTGGGTCTTGATTGCGTTTAACGCGTTTTTCGTGCCGTTGACGGCAGGATTGAGCAACTCCTTCTCAATATCCGTGACCTTGAAATGGAAGGGGGACGCTGTGTGCAAGAACACGGAGACCTCCGGATGGTTTTTCAACGCCTCGTCGAACGCGCCCGCTGGCTCCACGTCCTTGACAATTTCGTACTTGAAACTGTCCGATTTGAGCAACTTTTTTAGATTTTCGCCTTTTTCAGACGACCTCACGGTACCCACAACATTGTATCCCTTGTCAAGAAGAAGCTTGACTATGTGCTGGGCAATGTAGCCGGTGGCGCCCGAAACAAAAACGGTGGCTGGAGTGACGGTCATTTCTATCAATTTAAAAATTCAACAATAAATTGGTCTGACAACAATAATCAATCGTTGGCAATAATAGACAATGATTGAATATGGGAAGATTGATAAGAGGTGTGTTTAATGATTGTAGGTCAGAAAACGGATACGATGGAAAAAACTTGTTAAATTACTACGGGGAACGGCCCATATTTATATGTTGGACCAGTAATGGGCCAGAAGCTTCTGGAATAAAGAATCAGTCAAAAACAGCAATGTAAATGTGCACGGCCTGTGTAATGGCCTGTAGACACCGCAATCATGCAAACCAGAACCACTGAGGTAATCGAGATCCCACGTGACAAAAAGGGTGCTGTCTCTTCTATCTTTTAGGTAGATTCTATATTTCGAAGGTAAATGAATAGGTACTGAAGAAGCAATTCTTCCTTAAAATTGGGTTTATTGTGGATTCCCGGGCTATAACTTGGTTTGTGCTCTCTCTTCTTCCTCAATCGTGCTTATTAATCCCTCCTATTATCGCCTGCCGCGCCTGCCACCTTCGAGCTTTCTAAGTTTAGCAAGCACACATTGACCAAGTGGCGCCATGTACACCACGGTATAGAATGTCATAGACTCTTTGAGCCTTGATATCAGATAAAGACTCTTCACTCCAGCATCCAGTCAAAAAGTATCTGCTAATAAATAAACTCCACTCCCTTGAAAGTTTATTCAAGTATCCTTGTAGTCTATGTGAAGCACTGGTCACGTGAGCGCTCGGCCCGAAATGCTCAGACGCACTCCTTCGAAGTTCAGAGCTTCTTTTTTTCGGCTTATGAGGTCACACCTGTCAACTCCGCATCCATATACTCAGGCGCGGTGTTCAAAAGTTGATAACTTGGGAAGAGAAAAAATTACTTTTAGCATGAGCTGTGGGTCAGTAGAGATGAGCCTTCTATGTGCGCTAGTATGATTCATAGTCTTCCGATCAGGAGAATCAAGTGAAACATGCTGTTTTCTTCAAAGTGGTCCCCACGTGCGTCCAATAAAAGAATAATTTCTCATATTTCGGGCTCTCGGTTGAACCGAGAAAACTCATCGAAATAAAAAGGAAAGAGCTTGACGCCTTTTCAATAGAAAGTGCTTTAAGTAGCTGTTGTTCCTATGCTTTCTCCATCTTTGATCTCCTCTCATCTTGCTTATCTTGTGGACATATCTTGAGTCCTGCCATGAAAGCTAGTGCATTGTGATAAACGAAGACGGTCAACTTTTCAAATCGCTCTTATTGAGTATCGCACTTTTATACAGATATCCACCTGTGCTTTGAAATCTTTAAAATACAAGGCTTCACTTTGAAAGCACAAGGAACAAGTCTGCACAGCTCCTCACTTTATTATGGTTCATGAACAGCTCTACGGTAATCAGCTTTTCGATAGGAATGTCAGCACTCAAAAACAATACAAGCATTGACGTTTCTTAACTCTTCAACTGAAGACAACTGCCCATAATTGAGTGGCGGTTGTGTTCGGCCTATTTCTTAAATTTTTATAAAAAGAGCGCTGTTTAATTACAATAAAGCAGTCAGATTAGCTCTTGGAGAACAATGAGAGAAATGGAGAGTCAAACAATGGTGGTTGGCGAGACCAGAAAATAAAATCCGTCGCGTTATAAAGTGTTCTTGCAAGAGAAAGCAATATGGAGTAAATGCCTCGTGAAGACATGTGAGCATTGTTACATCACAATTTTGCCATCCTAATATTCTGTGACTATTTCAGAAAGGCAATGTGTGACTAATTCTCGGGACAATGAAAGAAACAAGCCTGCTTCACGCTTGGCTTTGATAGCTTTCTGCATTACTCCAAAACTTTGATCAACCTGATCATTATTTGCTCGGTAAGTTTTTCTTTAATGTAATGATGGTCGCTTTTTCTTCACGCCAGCCTTGTCTTCGAAATTTTTGCTGGACAGGATTTCAGTACAATTAAAAATGTTCGAGAATTGACAATCGCCAAAATTATACTGACATCTCCTTCCCAGAGATAACAAGCTAGATCCACACTAAGACAAACCCCGCCAAAAACATGACCAACGATGCCGTAGACCCAAAAATGTTAGCAGCAGAATCTTGAGTGCTTGAAGATCCTGCTGCGGCCATTTTCGAAGCACTCGTCAAATCAGTCAGTGTGAACGATGAGCTTGAGGGAAGTGAAGTGCTAGAAATCCTAGACAGACTTAGAGTAGAAGAGGCGAACTCCGCAAAATCCAGACTCGTCAGTACAGTACTTCGAGATAGAACACTTTCTCCATTCTCCAAACTGCTGAAAAGACTTTGGAAAGACTTTTCGGTTCGAGAGGCTGTTTCTGTCAAAACCTCGAATATTATCAGTGCACGAGGCTCGGCGCTATCCTCCACGCCACCAACCCAGCAATATTCCAAGAAACACCTTTTGCATTCGTCCGACTGTTCTTCTCCTTTCCGTTCCTGCTCCCTTCTAATGATAGCACAGCCCACGCACTTGTTCCACTTTTCATCCTCTGTGCGATTATTCAGCGACATCACCTCGTACCCGTTTCTAATCATAGAGAACTTTTCCTCGTTATCGTAGCTCATTTTGTATGTGCTGGTATTGGCTTCGTACAGGTACTCTGACGCTGGAACGTAGACAATCAAGGGCACGTCGGTGGAGTTTTTTGTAGACTTATGGAATTTCATCAAAGGTTCGAGGTCAGACGCGTTGCACCCAAAAAACACCGGGCGTTGATTAAGACCTTCTTTTATAAAGGTCTGGAATGACGGGACAAACGGAAAAGGTGTCCCATATCCCTGCAGCGTGAATTGCCTTTTGTAAGTGTACTCGATAGCAGAACCGTTGGGCCAGTTTTGGGGGGTGTCTGCGGAATTGTCGAACGAAAATATTACATCCACGTTTCGGCTGTTTTGGATGAGCGGATAGTATGGGATGTTCTGGTTGTCTTCGCCGCCGTCCACTAGATTGAGCGAGTCACTGCTTATCATCGTTTCCAGATCCGCATACAGAGAGTTGTAGAATGGGTTCGGGCTATAAGTGGCAATATCGTTTTCGTCTTTCAGGATCGAGCCAAAAATCAGCGAGAGGATCTTTCGTAAAACCCAGTTGATGCTGTCCAGAGTCTGAAAAGTGACCAAGAGCTGGTTGAAAATCGAAGACGAGGTGCCCATAAAAAAGCCGGCGTTATCGAAATTCGTCACACAGTACGTTTCGTTGGGCATGCCATTGTTCAAACTAGTGCCTAAGAACCGATTATCGACAAACGAGTTGAGACTGGCGTCCCAAGAACCAAGCTCGTAGGGCGTCATTTCAAACACCGTTGAGTTCAAATTCACGATTTTCGACCCCGGGTTACGGCCATTGGCAACCATAATCGGGAACGGCATTTCGTGGGCCTGAAATCGCGGAAGCTGTGTGATTCCTGTCCAGGTGAAATTTTCTCCGCCATTATAGAAACTGTCGTTGAAGAACTGGTAAGAAAGCGCCCGTCCCCAGACATCCGTAACAGAAGTCTGAAACCCAGCCGTTTGTTTAGCGTTCACTGCGAGCCTCAATTGATTATAGTATGAGATTGTGGAAATAAGATTGATGCCACTGGGGTTGAATATCAGGTCGCTCAAGTCCCAAAGCCCGCTTTCTTCTTGGAGAATATCAGCGACGGAAATCCAGTCATTGACTGCTAGCGACCCTACGAGCCACGCTCCCCCCGATAATCCGGAGATATATGTGGAACTCTGTAGAAGCCCGCCAAGGGCGTTTTTCGTCAGTTCTTCATATGTGCTGTCAAGCGCCAAAAGCGATCCGGCGCCTGCTAACATGGCCCTATACCCTCCGCCACTAAAAGCCAAGCCAATACTTATATTTTTCAGAGCGCCAGTGACAAATTCCTCTGCGTCAAAATCGGAGAGATCCGCCACTTCTTCGAGAAATGCTATGAGGTTGTTGCGGGTCACGGCGTGTCTGTTTTCAATATATTCTTGCTCATCCAGTGAAATGTTTACTGCCTCCCGCATGACTGGCCCGCTGGGGCATTCTGTCATTTTTGGGGCATACGCCTGGCCATCAATATAATAAGACAGAGGCACGGTGGAGTTCGCCAGAATAGTGGCAGATTGAGAGGCCGAAGAATCGATGGATGCGGTTGCTATTGCGCTTTGGAGACCGGCGCTTGAATCTTGCCACGGCCATTTGAAAGCGTTTGCAATTGAAAAGAGAATAAATAGGATAACCATGCCGTTTCGCAGCATTCTATCCTGTTTAAATGAGCGACAGAGTGCTTCGTATGTAGAGTAGAACTGTTTTTATAGGCAACCGAAGTTGAGGGGCTTGAATGTGTGGAGCAAAGAAAAACAGAGAAGATAGAATCGACCAGAACCACTATGATCATAAAAAGATTCGAGGTTTTGGTACTTCCTCTTGAAGATCGAGATCTAATATTGCTGCTTTCCTGCACTTTGGGACCCGTTAATAGTGTTGCCCCAATTAGGAAATTTTCGGCAGTGTACAATTGACATGGTACTTCCCAAACAAGTCTACCCAAGCTGCTAATTCAGTTACTGTATCTTTCGAAAATGAATACAAGAAAACTCTTCAATACTGCCCTAACATCTGTTTTTTCTCATTTTGCGCAAGAATCTTGCAACCGTTTTGTATGCTGTTGTTCAATAGCTCTCACGCAGCCTGGCTCTCAATTTAGAATAGTTAATGAATAGTAGCCATTGGCGGCAGAGGGCTCTGGAAGGAAATAGTGAGCACAGCCAAATATAATAGACAGATTTTTCACCGTTGTTTTATGAATCCTCAGTTGATCTTCTTATGGGATGCTAAGAGCTCTTCGCTTTATCGTTTTAGACCTCGGTAGTTGAAATGCAACACATTTATCGTGTACTACTCCTAGCTACGATTGATTCTCCCAAAACTCAATGAGGTTCATTATTGATTAGCCAACGAAAAGGTCTTTACTAAAATGGGTTGGGATCTTGCACGTTATGATTCTGATGGCTATCGGGTCTAATTACTGAGGCTATCATGAGAAGTAACTATTGGGTAGCATTACTTACTCCGTCTTCTTAGGATTTATAACTGGGGGCTTTGTATACCCAAAAGAACTAGATCAATGAAATTCAATCCGCCGACTTCCTATCCAGGTGTTCGTACATATCTGATGTGGTAAGATTTAATTCTACCATGTCCTTCTACATTAACACGCATTATCAATAAGCAAATCTTATATCTATACACTAATTTTTCTCTTTTGTCATTTTCCAGTTTTTTTCTCTTTTTTCTTGATGGGTTTTTATCTCAATTATCTTCCGTGGAATACTGTGGGTACGGATCCTCATCAGATGAGATTACGGCTTCTTGTGTAATAGATCTAGAGTGAATGGTCATCATGGTTTTTTCAAACCACTATATTATAATCTGATAAGCGATTAAACTCTATTGTACAAAGGGCCTCCACAAGGAGAGCCATGCAAGAAGTGAATGTCTCATGAATATGCGTGATGCCTTGCTCGGCTATGTTTTTTCGGCAAGCGGCCTGCCTTAGGTTGCCATCTCAATATCCGCAGTGGCTGCTTCGGCAACTGCCTCGGCTACGGCTTCCACGTCGGCGTCAGCAGCGATGGTCTTCTGCTGTTCAGGCTGGCCCTCAATGAGAATTGCAACATTGTTTTTCTCAGAGTCCACCTCGACGCCTTCGTTTGGAATGATCATCTCCAACTCGCCATTGTCCAAAAAGGAAGCCTTGATCTCGTCAAACTTCACGACCTTGTCGAACACGAATCTCTTTTCGAACTGGATCTCGTGGTTTTGGAAATCCTTGATCATCTCTTGAGCGTCTTCCATGATCTCCTCCTCGTCATCGGACTCCGACTCGTAAGAGCTAGAGGAATCGGAATCGGAGTCAGACTCGGAAGAGCTGGACTCGGAGTCAGAAGACTCGGATTCAGATGAGCTGGAAGGCTCGGCAACATCGTCAACCTTTGCTTGCTTCTCGGAGTCCTCTTGAGCTTCCTCGTTGGTCTCCTCCTTGGCCTCCTCTTGAACGTCTTGGGCAGTTTCAGCTTCGTCCTCGCCTTCGCTATCGGTGTCATCAAATGTGAAGTTGAATTTTCCAGTAATCACCAACTCATTCTCGTTCTTCAAGAAGTTGATCTTCAAGTCCTCCTTGATGAGCGATGGAAGCCTGAGATTCAACTTGTATGTGTTGTCGTCAAGCTCCACCAATTCGCAGTCTTTGGAACCTCTCAAGTCCTTGCTCAAGTCAATCACATCAAACTCGTCATCAGAGTCGTTGGCCTTGAGCAAAAGCTCGTCATCTGAAAACTCCAACTCCGCGTCTGTGGAGTCGTTGTCGCTGTCGTAGCGGTCTGGCAAGTCGAAGCGGTGCCTGTAGATCGTAACGCCTTCGTCGTCAGATGAATCGGAAGACTCGGAAGACATATCTTCGTCCACGACAATGTCATCGTCGTCTTCGGATGTGTAGTAGTCAGAGTCAATCTCGAAAAAAACGTCGTCCTCTTCGCCCTCGGAGGCAGAGTCTTCATCTGAAGATTCGGCGACCAGAGCCAACGCCAATCTGAGGTCTTCCAACTCCTCTTCGGAGTCCAACTCCAAATCAGTGACAGAGTCAGAATCACTGTCAGAATCAGAAGAGCTCGAAGAGGAGCTAGAATCGTCTGACTCGGAGTCGGAGTCGGAGTCGGATCCTGAAGACTCAACCACAAGTATATCGTTCTCGACATCGGAGTCGTATTCGTCTGAGGAAGAGATGTCCGAATCAGACTCGGAGTCGTAGTATCTGACCAAGTCATCGTTCACATCTCTAACAATGCCTTCTGCCTCCAAAGCGTCAATGGCCTCGCTTTCGAGAATGTCATTCAAGTCCTCGCCATCGAAATCCTCGGGAATGACGAAAATCTCCTCGTACTCGCCCTCGGGATAACCGTCGGAGTCGTAGTAAGTCTCAGAGGCGTCGTCGTCGTTGCTCTCCAAATCGAAATCGTACTCTCTCTCGTCTTCTTCAGAGGGAGCAAAGCCATCGTACTCACTCTCCGAGGCACTGCCATCGGTCTCGGTCTCGGGCTCCTCGATGAACACATTTCCAGATGGTTGTGGGTAATGGTACTTAGCATATCTCTTACCTGTTCTATAAGGGCCGCTTTGTCTGTGTGGCTGCTGAACATAGTCGTTGTAACGAGCGTGATGAGCTCTGCTCTCAGCTCCATAGCGGTGATGAGAACCAGCACGATGAGAACTTTCGTAATGTGGGTTGTAGTCGGACCTTCTGCCATACGAGTTTCTGTGAGGCGAAGATCTGAAAGACTTTCTGCTGTATCTGGATCTGTTGTAAGACATGTTTGATGGTTCTCGAATGTAGAAAAATCTGATGAATAACCAAAACCTAAGTGCGCATGTGCACAGTATTTAACATGAAAATTCGTCAATGATGCCGATGCTTGTCGATGAGATGTGCGGCTCACAGACTTTCCTAATACAGCAAGGCGGGGTGCCACTTTGCCACACGCGACGCGCAACCCGTACCTCTCGCAGGTAAAGAACTTGCCATCGCGTCCATCGAGTTCGACCACGTTCCAGCGAGCCGCGCTAGAATTCCGTGGAAGATCATCGAATTTAAAGCTGCAGCCGCGCGCGTCAGTGAAAAGCGTCAGGGCCAATGAGAGCGAGGGATGGGAAAAACACGCTTTATTTATAATCCTGCCTCGTTGTGGGGACTCCAGAACCACGGAAGTCCATTCTCTTCCATCAGTATTGAGGCGGACATCAGGAGGCCCAACGTATTATCTGAGGGTGCCGAAAATTCCTCGCAGTTGCCAAAGGCGCACCCTAATTTTTGGGAGGAAAAATAGTTTGCACACGACAGGTGAATCTGGCAGAAAGTAATGACCGTTTTCATCGTGCTTTCTTTAGACTGTCGAGTTTACTAATAAGTGAAGTGATTGAATATCAAACATCAGTCAAAGTAATCTCAGGTGGGCCTCGTAAGATTTTCCTAGTTGGCAGCCAATGTTAAGTTTTGTAGTAGTTACTCTTGAAATTAGTTTCTGTACCTCTAGCTAAACCGCTGATCATGTATTATGGAGACAACAAGCAAGGATGGGTAACACGTCTATTAAGCAAATCCGTCTAGTACACAATTTTGTGAAACTTCATTAAAGGATACCATTGTTGACGCCCGCTGGCAGGCGTGCTGCAAAAAGCGTAGGCGAAAAATTGAGGAGGGGCAGGACCAAGGGTTACCCGCCCCGGCCGCGTGAGTATATAAGCACGCGGTCCCCTTACAAACCCTTTTTTTTTGAACCAAATCTCTTTGCCATTTGGCTTAGATCAAGTGTAGTATCTGTTCTTTTCAGTGTAACAGCTGAAACGTCATCACTGATGACAATACCTTTATTGCTATTTTTGGACTTTTCGTCTTGGGGCTCGATGGGCTTGCTCACACTCCGGGGCACAGTGTCGTTACCATTACACCTTCGGTTTCTGACGCAAATCTTTTAGTCGTTCTCTGTGAGGCCATAGAGTGCGAGTAAAAGAATCTTGCATTCCCAGACTTAGGGTAGTCACTGTTGGACAGATAAGCGGCGACAAAGCTATTGAGCCTGATTATTAAGGAAAGGCTTCCCATGATCATCGATTTTCCCCCGCACACAGGTTGGCCTGCAGATACCCAGGACAGGATTTACATCTTGGTGTGATTATGCTTATCTCCAGTGTTGTTAGTAATTTATATAATTAGCGCGCGTAATTTACCTAGGATTACTTCAGTGTTGACAAGTAATTACCGAGCTTACTATTACTATGAGGTTTGAGAAATTTACTCAGTGGTCACTTTGTAATTACTAAAGTAATAGTAATTAGAAATTGCAAGGCCAAAGAAAAACCTTTCAAAGGTCGTGTTTTTTCATTCATGTCACAGTACACATTCTGATGATTCGTATAAACTTCAACTTCCACACCAGCATTGAACAAGGTCGCCCCGGTTGCAGAGTTCAGCATTGAGTAAAAGATTGGCTATAGGCAGCTAAGCGATAAGATCTTTCATTCGGCGAAATTCTTACTCCGTCAAATGTGTCCCCAGACTTTACTTCAAGAGAGCGAAATTCAATAATGTTTTTTTTTTGAGAATACTCAGGCGAGTGATTTACTTTTAGAAAAGAGATCTCAGACCACACATTTTGTGTAAGATGCGAAGAACAAGGAATATGAATCACTACAAAGTCAATTATGGAAAACATTTCTAAACCACAACC
>JAKUBE010000084.1:0-33549 GCA_030674755.1 Metschnikowia henanensis | reverse complement strand
CACGCTTCTTCACTAACACCGCATGTGCATTGACCCTTCATTCGTTTGCCACAAGCACAAGCACCATCCTTTGGAGGCTGGGCATTCTCAACTGAAGCATTTTCGCAGTTGCAGTGCAAAGCAGCCTGCTTCCCACACGAGCACGTGGATTTCTTAGCGCATACGCATTCAGCAGCATTACAAACCATTTTGTGCAATTGGTGATGTCTGATTTTGATTGGGCTCTCGATCAAAGTGCTTGTGAACCTCGAGCTGTATATCTATTCGATAAGCGCAAGAACGTGGAATATGATTTGTTATTATGTTCACTCTGAAATTGAAATGACTTCTGAGTAATAAAAACACCGATTAATTTTTTATTATAATAAAAGACGCTATCGGGTTGCTAGCAAGGATGTGGGCTTTTTTATACCCCTAATCACGCATTCACAAATCGTGGGGTGACGCGTCATCTGCATACAGATACAAAAATAGAAACAATAAGCTGAGAAAAATGGCCAATCAAGATGCGCGGGTTTGTCATGATGAGCTGAGCTTGACCGCAGAGCAAATTATGCCATCGTTAGATGGTCGGTACGGATGTGAGCGAATTAATCTTCATTAACAGTTAGTAGGAAGATTATATCTCACTGGCTGATTAAGCGTGGCAATTGGTCAGACCAGTTTTCAATATATATAACAAAGAGTGCTCTCCTCGAAGGTTGATACTAAGATTAAATGATGGGCTCCCCTACTTTCACTTAAAACTAATAGATCCAAAGTTATTGGGCTACCAGAGATGTAAATCAAGGTTGGCCGTCTCAGGCCGATACTTGCTCGTCATTGAGCGCAATTGCTTCTTGCAGCCCACTGAGAAATTATTTGAGATATGTATACGGGTTGTTATATTTCCCCAATTAAACAGTAGGATCAGTAGGTCAGAAAAGAAACTAGTATGTTGGAATAAAGCCATTGAAGCCTGAAGGCATTTGTTTTCCCTTCGAGACTGTAGAATAACATGGAGGGGGGATGTGGATTCTACATAGCTCATGTCGTCCAATTATTCTGGTTTAGGGCCCTTATTTATCACTCATATTTCTCTCAATCTATTGGCTTGGAAAGTTGTCACTTTATTTGCTTATCTCACACGAACAAAATTCAACTTGCACGCTCTGAAACTAGCTGAGATAAATCGACCCGTGCGGTTAGTTATCGTTGTGTAACGCCGAAACAATAATTCAATCTGTCACCCAAATACGATTCAATTTGCATATGGCGCTAAAGTTTGTAAGAACTGACTTTGAATGTATTCTTGAAAATACTTTCGGTAATTCCGTACGTTTATACGATAAGGCGTGGCTGCAAAACTGGCCAATCGACTGGGCGCACCGGCAGTTCTGGTTTTTGGGCCTTATAGTTTTCGAGGAGTTATTGCATTTAACACCTTTTTGAATGCTGTTGTTTCATGCGCTAAGACCCAAGAACTGATCATCTCTCTCAGGCGTTGGTCCAATGGCATTACCCCCTAACTAAACTAGGGCTCACACCGTTCGCACATACTCTTCACGCAACGATGACTGGCTTTCGGTGGTATCCTTCTCTTCATGAGTGTCCTCAAGAATCTCGTCTCTGTCTACGCTCAAATCTGCGCCTCTGTTTTCTGGCCCGAGGAACGTAACAACAATCACGTACGCAAACACACAGCCAATAAAAATACTCATGACCTTTGAATAATCGTATGCTTGCTCTCCGGAAGCAGTTGTGACCGGGTATCTCTCGCCAATGGTAGATTCTATAGTGGAAGATGCCGAGGAAGCCAAATTGCCCAATTGGTAAGATAAGCCGACCACCAACGCCCTGTGGGCTGGGGGAGATAACTCGGATAAGAGAATAGGCGCCACTCCCCAGGCTCCCTGTACTCCTGCTTGCATGAAAAATACCCCGGCGTTGATCCACGAGCTCCTTAAGTACGCCCAAGGATAAATCATGGCGGCAGCCAAGGTGACAGATAGCATAATAGTTAATCTTCTTCCCACGAAAGTAGACACATGGCCACAAACCGTGCCGCCTAAAAGGGCACCCAAATTTGCAACAGAGAGCGTCACGGTAGATCTGTCGTGGCCGTACTCGAGCTGTTGACTAAGAAGTGTGGGGTACAAGTCTTGCGAGCCATGGGACATGAAATTGAAGCCTGCCATGAGCAAGACACAATAGATCATGGTGAGCCAATAGGATCGCAATACAGTCTTTATTTCAGGACTCATCTGGTACCAATTCAAATGAGAATTCTGCTCTTTTCTGACTTTGAAGAGAGCCTTTTGTTTAGTGTAGGCGTCAGTCTCTGGAAGAAATACTCGCCAAATAATAAATAGTACGGGGGGACCAGATGAAAACCAGAAGATTGCCCTCCAGCCAAATGGCGAATTGTTAGTAATCAAGCGATTGAAGATGACCGCCACGAGAAACCCAAGTGCATATCCCTCTTGAAATATACCAGACAACGTGCCTCGACAGCTTGTGGGAGAATCGTCTATAGACGTTGCTAAGGAGAATCCATAGATGCCTCCCATGGCAATCCCGAAAAGAGCTCGTACAGCCAAAAACTGATCGTATGTATGAACAAAGCCCGTGCCGATTTGTAAGACTACCAAAAGCGAGAGGTTGACAATGTACGGCCATTTGCGTCCGTGGAGGTCACCCCAATACCCGAAAATAAGAGCTCCAACCGACCTTAACATGAGAACCAACGTGACCCCCCACGTTATATCAGTTGTGCTCCTGCCGAGAGTCTGGGCAATATCCGTTGCATTTAGAGTGACAATAAAGAAGTCCACTGCATCCCATGTCCAAGCAGCAAAACCCATAAGAAAAAAGTTCCAGTGGCGGCACTTCATATGCTTCAATTCCTTGAACGGGTTATATATTTGACTCCAAGTATACTGAGCTCTTTCTTCTCTCGGCACAATGAGTGTGGTAGATCTGGTCTTTAAGTATTGCTTCATTGACAAGAAAGTGATCGAAGGTGGGCGAGCTACTTTTTCATTGTGCTCTATTATTTGTTGTAATCTCCCCGAAGTGGTTGGTGATAAGCTCATCAGGTAAGAGATCGGCAAGATGTTTCGAGTTGAATTCCAGTTTGTAAGATAATTCATCCTTTATGCGAGACGCCAGAAAGTTTGTCCTGGCGGGGAACTTTTACTTTGCAAAGAACTACTTGTTTGATCAGTCATGCAAGGACATGGTCTTTTTGTTCAATAATTATACTGTCAAACTTAGACATTGTGTCTTTGTGCTAAAGGAAATCAGCCGCATCAAGCTTAGAGTTGTGATTCGTGGCGTCAAAATTGCTAGTTTAAAAGGATTGCGAGAGTATTAATTTTCGAAACACGCTCGAAGCCTCGGAGATTCAATTCGGAGGAAGCAAAGCAATTGCGGTCCGTCGCTGCGTTTGACAACTGAATTTCCCGAAGAGCTGCACATGATATTCGTTTAACTACCTGGATAGCATTGTTTTTGGTCATACTTAGCTGAATCAATGATTCTCGTACATCAGAATACCAACATCAGGACTTATATTTAGTTTAAGACATATACGACTCAGATTTCAGTGAGCCCCCCAATTTAGATTGATTGAATACAACACCACCGAATTGAATACTTCTAACATCAAAACAAGGGCTATTCAATCGATATAGCCAGTAATTGTTCAAAAGCAGAGTCAACAAAGTACCTCTTTGTCATGACTGGACAGTTATTTTGTTGAAGTAATGCTGCTTTTCAGAAATCTCAGACAAGCCAGTTTTGAGCGCACATTATATCGAGAAAAGCCGCCCACTTACATGTCAATCTCCATCGTCTCACTGTACAAGATACTCCGCCGTGACTGGCCGGTGATCGCTCATGTAAAAGCCATATTTATTGGACAACACATGGTATCCTCGCCATTCGGATTTTGGATCCGCCCAGATATAATCGATGATGCCCTTCATCTCGGCATCGCTGAATCCTGTGAAAGTCGGTTCATTTTCATCAGGATTCGGCCTAGATGTCCTGCTGTCCTTGAAATTTGATTCTTTCAACATCGCGTAAGGCTCGTCCATTGGTTGCGTGTTGAGATCCCCGCATAGAAACGACGGCTCATCACTGGCATTCAAATTGCTTAAGATCAATTTCACCAGATTGCGGCGAGCCTTCACGCCCTTATGGTCAAAGTGTGTATTGAGCACTTTGATCAACTGGCCATTTATTCTACTTCTCAACCGTACCTCGGTAACAATTCTCTCCAAGTCCGCATCCCATCCAATACTAGGTTTATCAGGGGATTCACTGAGCCAGTGCGTTTTTGAGAATTCGAGCTTCCAGTCTGCTTGTTTGAACAAGACAGGCGCATATTCTCCTTTTGTCTTTCCGTCTTCTCTGCCGACACCATAATATGCCCATTCAGTACCACCCTTATTTAAATACTGCAAAATATCCTCGAGCTGATTATGTAAAACTTCTTGTAAGCAAACTACGCTGGGCCAATACTCCACATTCTTTTCTATCGACTGTGCCACTAAGGGCCCTCTGGCTTTCCACGGTTTTTCTCCGGGTGTGAGATTTTTGTTGTCGTAACGAATATTATTCGTGTAAAGTCTGAACTCAAGCGGCCCACCGGTCTGAGCACTGCGCCACTGATATGCAAATAATAAGAGGAGTCCGAGGAAAGTGGCGGAAAGATACATAATTTTTTTCTTGCTTCCGGAGTTCTTGGTCCCAAAAGGAGCTTCAGGAAGTGCCACGCCCATTTTTGATATTCTGGCAGGAATTTTGCAACAAAGGAAACTGGTGATGATATCATGTCAATACCAGGAAAACGTGGGGTAATAAGCAGGTCACGTGATGTGAATTAATCAGTGATATGAACGATGAGACAGCTTCTTCTATATTTTTCATTTTTTTTTTTACTTTATCATTTTTAGTGTAGACTCCGAGCTCTAATCGTGGTATGTAAAAGGCACTATGCAGATATCAAAGAGATAACTCGCCCGACTGACCATCTCCTTTTCCTCGTCTAGTTTGACCGCTAAGAATAGTCCATTTAAACACACAGTTGATGGATAGTTGTCAAAACGCAAACTCACAACGTATTTCCTTAGTAGCCAAGAATATTGTTGCATGGCTACCTCAATTTTTTCGTGGAATTATGACGTGTGTCAAGCCCCGTCGACCTAGTTGTGATCTGTGCAATGATATCTTCCTCTGTATCTTCGTCTTGGGTCTCTTTTTCTATTTCTTTCCATTCATTGGCGTGTTTTCCATCAAACTCTTTCGCCTCTTCTCTGGAAGTAAGGTACAAGAAAAGAACCACGTTTGAAGCGCCAAACACAAACGTGAAGGCAACCACAAACAAGAAACAATACCCTGCAAACCGAATCGGATGTTGCAACATTGTAGTCACGGGGTCTGCCTGGAAAGACCTCCAAAGCAGCTTGGATCTATGGTATTCCGCCAAGAACGGAGCCTTTATCAGAGATACGAGCGATCCACCACCGTCGATGATATCATCGAATGATTTTGGAGGCGTCTTGGGCTCATGTTTGGCGCGTGGCTTCGTTTCTTTGTAGATGGCATATTCCAAGTCGGCTTTCAATTTGAACGTCTCGTTCCCAATCCTCTCAGCCTCTTCTACGGAATGCCCCAAGTAGATATTGTTGAACATGACGCCCGACTGCATGCTCCAGACATCGATGCCTATGGCATCTATAGGTTTCAATGTCGGGCTGCCAGATTTCTTGTACTCTGGATTGGGAACAAGCGGGGGTTTCCATTCGCCTTTGTAGCTTGGGTTTTCAATCGCTGGAGGCATCCACGCGCCCTTATATCTCGGATTTACAATTTGTGGGGCCTCCCATTTCCCGCATCCATGAAGACATTTCGGATTACGAATCAACGGAGCATTCCAGTCTCCATCTTCCTCATCGTCCCATTCTTCCGGCCTTTTGGCTTCGGGATCAGCCACGAATAGACTTTCAGATTCGTCTTCGTTCCATTCCTCTGGCTTTTGACCGTCCGGGTCTGGGAACCACATCGAGCCATGAATCTCATCATAATCTGCAGGTTTCTCCACAGAATGGTCAAGAATAACGGGTCTGTCGTCCCAGTCTTCCGGCTTTTTCGCGTCTGGATCAGGAAGAAACTCCGGCGCAGAAATTGGGGGCACCATCAAGTTTGCAGTATTAAGCAAATTTCCCGCTTTTGCCACACCGCCATTTATCCTAATTTCCATATCCATGTTGGCTCTTACAATCAATGTGTACAATGTTGATAATTGGTCTGTCCGTGCCATTGGCGGAGTCCTCAATTTGCTGTCTGTACTGTTGTCCGCCTGGTCTCTCTTCATAAGAAAATGCACTTTATTTTCGCTGCCGCAAATATCGGGACCAAACATGATCTCGTACCTAGAAGCATCGGAGAAAGTCCTCGGGTCAGAATTGGATAAAAGCTTTAGGTAGGCGCCTCCACAGGTCACGCCTTCTTGGAACTTCACCTCGAATTGAAGCACCAAGTCTTGATTTTCGGCAGTGAACAGCCCTCGCAATTTCTTGGAAATGGCAAAATAGTTTGCCTCGGAGTCCATAACGAGGCCCTTGTCTCCGGTAATTCCAGGATACTTATAAGACTCCAGCAACTTCCATTTCCCAGTATATGGAGACCCGTCGATTTTCGGGGCGGAAGAAACAACCCAGTCCGATCCAGCTAAGTCAGGGTAGAGAAACTGCTCGAAAAACGAACTTTTACTAAGAATAGTTTCATCTAGCGGCTCGTACTTCCCGGCAGATACGAGCCGTAAAAGAGGCAATGTCCAGAAGAGGGCGTGCATCAATTCGAAGTGTGGCTGTGGCTAGTCACAGAGGATTTAGTCGTGAACAAATTCAGTTGTTCTTGCATAGAATCCGAGATATAGCGTTTGAGCATAGACCTGAGGGCGCAAGACGCAGGTCGATCAAGATAATTGAAAAAGATAATCCGCGGCCTTTCGTTACTTTTCCCGCGATAAAGCTTTCTTTTCTTTGTGTGTTTGTTAGATATTTACTTATTAGACCGTAAGTATTTGTCACAGAAAAAATTGAATCCCGTATGTGGCACCATCGTTATATCATTGTGGCTGCTACTCCCTACGCGAGTAAAGTGAAGGACATCCCCACAATTCGAAGCCGCCAAGACAATGTACCTTTGAGTATAGCCAAGCACTTGAGAGCCTAGCCATCTGTGACTGAAAGGAATACAATTCACAGCAAATTTTAACAATTCAATAAATATTCTCTACTCTACACGATATGGTCACGAATCTAATGTACATATGGCAGTATGCCAGTAAGATATACACTGTCACTAGCTCAACAGTCGACTTCTTCAAGCATATCGTAAATATTTCCTGATGGCTTGGTTGCTTTGACCGAAGCATTATCTTGAAGTGTTTCCGATTTGTTATGCTCGCCAAAAAACAGCTTTACGTACTCTTCTTCTTCTTTCTGTTTTGCCTCTTTTTCCATTTTGGATACCTCATCGCTTTCGGCTTGTTTTGCTGCCATATCGTTTTGGATCACGATGCTTTTATTAATCTGGTCCCAGCCAGACTTTCGAGCAGTTTGCACGTACTTTGCCTTTTCGATACTTTGCTGGATCTTCGTTGCCAAAACGCCTTCAAGTTTAGTGTTTCTCTCAGTCTTGTGCTTGAAAGTATGACTCAACTTCTTGTTTGCTTTCTTCTTGATTTTGTCTAATTCCATTTTTTTAGCTAGAAGATTTTCATTTTTGATAGTTGTACGAATGATGTGCTTTCTCACATCGTTGTTTTCTTCTCTCGGGAGGGATTCCAATGCTTTGGCCTCTCCACCAAAATCTACTTCACCTCTTCTTGCGGCGCGGCTGTGCTTCGAGACTATATTATTAGCAACTTGGTCATTGAAGATTCGCTTCTAGAAAAGACATACCTTTTTTCGCCATTATTAAAATCTGTACCGTTATCAACACTGCTTAATAAATTGGGAATAAGAGCCTCAGGTATTTTCATGGTGATGCCCTCACGTGACCGCGCTTATCAGACGTGACAGCTCTCGTCAACTAGAATCAAGATAGGACGAGAGAACCGGTTAATTGTCACACACATAGCATAAGACTTGTCTCCTATCTCTCTTCGGATTTATCTTTAGTATTATCTTTAGTATTTGGCTGCCCAAAAAGAGACAATGTGCCAGTTTTCGATCAGCCCCGTATGTAAGTTCTCGCATCACATGTTGCAGGTCACGTGCGGTGCGCTCACTGGCTTCGAGATCCGCGAGATTTACGGGATCACTCCGATTATTGGCCTGATACTTAATTCTGTCCCAAGATATCAGAGCAAGCAAAAACCACATACCAGAAAACAATGAACGTTTCATCCAATTTCGCAAATAAGAATAACAATGCTACCTCCAGAGCACCGGACTCTTCTTCTTCCTTGATCGTTCCCAAAGTGCGGTGGTATCTTTGACTTCGCAATTTATTACTCTGCCACGGCGATTTCTGTCACATATAATGGCCAAGATATCGTCAGCGCCACGCCATATCTGTCACGACACACAGGGAGTAAATCTCGCGGGTCTGTGGCCGAAGCAATCGTTTTTACCTTTACAGAATTTGGCTGCGAGGAGTTTCTTGACCTAGCCGAAAACGTCCGCCTCATAGTAGATTTGATTGACCTTTGCTTCGACGAATGGGCAGTCGAGAAAGGACATGTTGCCATTCCAAAATATACACGAAACGCTCTGCGTCTAGCAAAGTTTCTTATGGACTACTGTGGGTTTGAGTTCTTCACTTGTGAAGAGCACGACGTTTTCGATTGGATGTGTCTTTCGGGCACATTAAACTAATCAAGTCAAATAATTAGCTACAAAGATATCTGCGGATGAATAGAAGCAAATTGTCCACTCGAGATTTCAGTTTCAGCCTTTTAGTTACAGTGTCGGCGGCTAGACGCCTCATGAGGCAAAATTTGGGGTCGGGGTAATCACGTGACTTGGGCTGATCTGTCGCACTCCACAGACCTGAATCGAGATGCGGGAAATCCAAGGCAGGGTGGGTTTAAGCCATTTGTAGAAGCATATAATGATACGCAGCCTTGTTACCCGCCAAGGGTTGCCCATGTCGGCCCTTCAAAAAATGCCGCTTTCTGCTTCGATGGCTCTCAGGCATGCGTCAGTGTCTGCCGTATCAGCGGAAACAAAGCCTGTTTTTTCGTCAAAAACAGTGAGCTTGGACCGTGAGTTGCCCGAACCGTTTGCTGATAAGAAGAAAAACAAGAAGTACTTCATCGTGTATGCGATCGGCGTTACCGTTAGCTGTGCGGTGATTTTCAACTACGAAAAAACACAGTCTCCCATCATCAACTCTGTCCTTTACTGCTTGCGTCGGTCGGAGGCGGCTAAACTTACGTTGGGACCAAATATTGGGTATGCGTCTTCGTGGCCGTGGATTTGGGGCGAGCTCAACACCGTAAAGGGAAACATAGATGTGGAATTCAAAGTGAAGGGCGACAAAGAAAACGCCATGTTGAAGTTGAAGGCGAACAGGGAATCCAAACTCGTGCCCTTCGACGTAAAACACGTATATTTGGAGTTCCTTGACGGGACCCAAATTGACTTGAAAAGCGACTCATCGATAGATTTTGACTTTTAGACGGTGGGCTGAAGATGTATATAGTGATAAACACGGGCGGAATCTCGCGCGGGGAAGAAGTGTCAAACGTTTTGCACGACTTTTGAAAAAAGGGAATCTAGTGCACAATTCATAAGCTTCATGACAACAAGGAACTCACCTACACATCCGTGGTACCTACCTAAGTCTTGCCTAAAAGACACGTCCTTTATCAAGTCTTAGATTGATCCAGAAGTATTTTTTCGATCTCGACTTTTCTTATGTCCAAATGCAGACACTCTTGTTGAAATACTCAAAGATGCACGTTGTAACTGAAGGCTCTTGCGCGTGGACCTATCCATTTCTTCGTCGAGAGAAGCTGGTCTGTCTTCAACTCGTATGTATTCGCCACTGTAACATTATTGACTGAAACAAGATCATCCCTCCGTACAAATATAGAAAGCGATCCTAAGGCACAAGAATATTAGATCTAAACGTCCAAACTAAATTCTTTGCTTGCTACGACCGTTTAGAGCCCACATTGCATAAAGGGCCCTTGTCCAAAATTACGTGACAAAACGGCAGAGTTGTTAATTAGTAAAGTACTGGCCTGCACAATATTTTTTGGGTGGGGTTGCCGCTGACTCATATACAAAGCCTCTTGAGCTTCTAGTCTAGTTCGAGAGATCCGATCAACAGTGATAATGTATTGTTCTTGGGACAGTCTTGGCAGGGGAAGTAAAATATGGCCCCTTGCTACATCGAACGGACATTTTTCTTCTATCACATTACGTGGAACCTGAGGCTTTATACAGTCTCGAACATCTATGTACAGTTCTGATGCCTCAATGCGGTAGCAGCCAGCATATGCCTCTGGTAAATATTGAGTCTATAGAAGACTTTGAAATCCTGGGCAAAGTTTCAGAACATTCATAGAATGAGTCCTCTCCAGTTGGAGAGACGCGTTTTTAGCACTGCAATTATCATGAGCAATATTTTCAAAATTTTTGACTATGCTTCCCTCAATTTTGAAGCTAATTAAATACCGAGCCTCAAGGCTAAATATACGGTCCTGCCAATAAGGTCGATCGAACTTCGTGGCTTTGGATTCATCCGGGCCGACATTGAGAAAATATGAAAAACAAAAAAACCGAAAAGTGGATTCACGTCCTGAATGCGGGATGATCAAATCGCTCTAACCTTCCGTCTTCGTCCAGTATGCATTTTTCTTTGTGCCTCTCCAAAAGCAAGGCCGTGCTCTGCTCGTTTATATCTTTTATTTTTTTATTTTTATTAGATGATTGGCGCAACGAGCCGCGGAGAATGCAGGAAAGCAGCTTCCGTCTGCGGCCTCCGCCGATACTTTTTTTTGCACTTATCAAATCACCTACCAAAAAAGCCTGAGCATATGCAATTAAGTAGGTCACCGACTTTCACCTCTTCCGCAGATCAAAGCAGATTTCAAGCACAGCCAGCTCACCGATAGTCTCTCTTTTTCCGTCCCCTTGAGTTATTATTACTAAATACTGCATTCTCTAACGGCACCCTGGCACCCTATCATTCTTTCATCCAGTCTCGAAATCTCAGAACCTTTCCTATCAAAAAATGGGTTATAATCAAGGCTTGGCCGTTGGCCTTGCGGTCGGGATCCCATGCTTCATTGTTTTTCTTGGCGTCTTGTTTTTCCTTCGCCGCAATAGGCGTCTCCAGCGGCAGGAGGACCGTGAGGGGAATAATCTAGACGTCGAAATGGGCGAAAACGGCCTGTTCAAGGAGTTTGGCGAAGCGCTACACCAACCCGCGGATCCGGCGTCCGAAAATGTGGCAAATGGCGAAAAGCCTGGTTTTTTTGGCCAGCATGCAGAAAGCTTGCATGTGGCGAAACTGATGTCGTCCGTCAATTCCTTGCTGAACTCGTTCTCGTCGAAAACGCAATCTCTGCCTGAACATGGCAAAACTTCTCTTATTCACAATTCAGTGGCCGATTCTCTGCATAGCTACCAGCACTCGCAAACCCCAGGACGTCCTCTGGCCTCTCCTAGCGGAAAGAGCAATCTGGTGTACGATTTCTACAATACAGTGATCCCCATTATGCCTTCCGCGGCACAACTGGAGAATACTCTAGCACATCCTCCGTCGGTCTCTGCCGGCGGCAACACAGAAAGAATCAGCTTGCACAGCAGTCGTGGCAGTCTAATAGGCGGCCACACACCGAGCAAGTCGTTGGAAAACTTGGCCAAGCAATTGCACAGCCCGCTGTTTTTCGAAAAGGGGCTCTCGAGAGCAGGCACCACCCTCACCAAAAACCATCCACAACAACCGCGGATGCCGGCCCAGAGCTCGAGCAAAAGCTCTTCAGTCACCGACCTCACGCCTTATGAAAACGGCGGCATAAACGACCATTTCGTGAATGAAAGATCGAATCTACAGTACGAACAACACCAGGAACAACAGCATATCCATCCGTATCGGGAGCGTGCTATGGGTCATGGCGATTCGGCGCTTGCGGCAGGTATGGGTCTAGAGAACAATTTCGACAATAACATTACGACAGATACCGGCTTTGACCCCAAGCCCGATGTTGTGTTCAAGTAGCCGAAGAAGGAACGAGTTGGAATAAGAGCCCATCATGTATTATGTGAGCTGGTTTCACAATGTGATGAAGAAAGGTACTAGGGTGAAGAACCAACGGGAAACTTCGATGGTTAGCATGGGTAGTGTTCCTTAAATGACCAAGCAATGTGACTGTCTTAAGAGAGGTACGCAGGGTTTTCTCTCACGAAGTTCACATCGAAACCAGGACACGTTTCAAATCATCACAAGAGGCGCGATGGGAACTCTTGAAGTTCTCACTTATGTCATCCCTACACAAAGGCAGATACATTGATGGTTTTTTTTCACGTCTTGAGCATCATTGGAAAAATAGCATTGACTCACTCTATTAGCCGTACTCTCATGAGCTATTCTTGTGCTTAGAGAATGCAACATACATTTGGCGTCTCGAGAATTCTGCAGAAGCTCTAGGATGTTTGTTAAGAGACGGCTGTGCCTCTTGAAAACGGTGCTTGAATTCTAGAAAAGCCCTTGTTATAGTCTTAGAATTGTCAAAGAAACAGCAGTCTCAGACCAAGTTCTTCAGTACAATGATTAAACGTGTTAACTCAGAGATTGGATGTGGAAGTAAGATAGCTGTGTGTGTGACTTTTTCTAGGGTAATTAATGAGCAAACCAAACAAATCACTAGATTTCGCTGCATCTGCTGCATCTGGATATGGCACGATGGAACTATGGAGTTCACAATTCAAAAGTAGGACAAATCACTTGCTCAATGAATAGATAAATTTGTGAATGTAGCGAGCGCAAAATGGTCTGATTTTTTGTTTTGGACAGCAGAGAAGTTGGATTTTATGGCATTCAAGCTGTATTGGTTTTCAAAGACAATGATATTTTGCACTAAATTGGAGTGTGTCAAGCTTAGGAACAAAATGTGTGCTCTTCAAGCCAAAGTCGATGTACCACATGGGTCTCATTACCACTAGCATCAAAAATAGTCAGTTTGGAGGATTCAAAAATGAGTTTTCGCTTTATATTCTTATCATCATGTCGAAAACCCCAGTATGAGTGAATCTTTTAGTATATGAAATATGGGACCGAGAACGTTTAAGTCAGTATACAGCTAGACACCTGCTTATCGATCTACCTGTGGTTGCAAACCAGAGCATGATGGTATCACCACCACTCGCACTTCACCACCACAAAGACTACCGGAAAAGAATAATGAAGTCTTTCGACATAAAGGGTTTATATCTCGGTTTGTAGCAGAAAATATATAGAAATGGCAGCCACGTTCGCTTTACTCTCTTTCTTTCGTTTTCAAATCCGAGCTAGTCTTCTTCTAAGCTCAGAGGATGGAACAAGACGGAAATTTGGATCGTGCAACAATTAGATGCAGCACTTTCTCGGGGAGGAAACCAATGTATATAACAGAGGGGGCAAAATTATTACTGGATACTATCTTCGAGCTACAAATGAACGATGATCAAAGCAAAATCGTACATCGGACTTTCAGAGACATTGTGCAATATATATTTTTGGTCTTTGAGATAAGCGCCACCGCGCATGTCCGAGGGCGAGGCATGCACTGCAGACATCACTATTTTGAGTCAATTTTAGCATTTCTTACGCAAGAGATTTCTGATGAGAGAGAGGCTCAGATACTTGACCAGGTCCTAAACTCCGCTAGAAGATTATCTCGCTCGTCCGCTGGTCCGTTAGACGATTAGGCAATAAAGATTTTCAAAGGTTTTCGGGTGAAATTTAATTACATCCCATGTGGGGCTTTTCTCTATATGCAGTAAAGTCGCCTCTCGTGGACGCTATGTTAACAGATCATGATTCAGTAAGCAACAAAAGCGCTTCTTCTCACCATTTACTAGTCCTGTAAAGCGCAGCTTTTAAATAGACCGACACTTATCATTTCGAACTTCCTTATTACATTCTCTTTGATTTTTAGCACATTTCCGCAGCATAGCGGGCGCAATCATTCCAGACGATAGAGAGAATGCTACGGCCATTATCTAGACCACCATTTTATCTCGCAGGGCCTTTTCGGAACCCTGCGAAGCTAGCAGCCAGATTCCCATCCTCCGCTATTTCCAGAGGCTCGCCAGCGATTAAACAATTTCCTTACAGTTGCCGACAGTACGCTACGTATAAGCGGTTTCAAGGCTCGAGCAGCAACCAATTAGACGTACGGGCCCTTCTTTCCAACAGGTATACGTTCTATTTTGCCGCCGGCTGCGTGTGTTTCTACCTCTACAATCTTGACGAGGCGCCTTTCACGAAGCGATATCGATTTCTCTGGGTGCCGCTCTGGCTCGAAAAAAAGATCGGCGATTACCTGTATTCTCAGATCATGAAGCAGTACCAGCACCAGCTCCTACCCCGCTCGGACCCCGTCTATTCGCAGGTCTCGCGGGTGATGAACAAGCTTTTGGCCAGTGCTGTAGTCAACACGCAAGATCCAGCGCAGGCACAGCATTTGAAATCGTTGGACTGGACAATCAACGTCATTCGGGTGACGGACGTGACGCGGGAGCCACCGAACGCGTTTATCTTGCCCAATGGGAAGATCTTTGTGTTTCTGTCAATATTGCCCATTTGCCAGAACGAGGACGGCTTGGCCACCGTGTTGTCACATGAACTCTCCCACCAATTGGCTCATCACTCGCTGGAACAGTTGAGCAAACAACCGATCTACGTGATGCTTTCGACGCTCTTGTATGCGGCCACGGGGATATCGGGGTTCAATGACTTGCTCATAGCTGGGTTTCTCCAGATGCCCGCGTCACGTGAAATGGAGTCCGAGGCCGACCGCATCGGGTGTGAGTTGATGGCTCGGCTGTGTTTCAACGTGCACGAGGCCGTCAACTTCTGGGCCCGCATGGAAAAGTTCGAAAATAGGACCGTTCAGCGTGGCGGCGCCGCATTCAAGGAGTTTCTTTCCACGCATCCAAATACCCACAAACGCGTCCAGGACATTTCGCTGTGGATGCCGGAAATGGACTCTATTCGAGAGAAGTCCGAGTGTAACCAGTGGGGCCTCTTTCAGGACGTGAACCGCAACTTTTTCAAGAGGGGGGCTTAGGTCTATGGCTCTCTGGTACATGTCGCTAAAGAGCGGTCGTCCGTGAGATCTGTAGTAAAAGTGTCCCGTCTGCTTTTATCACGTGGTGTGAAGGCTGACTTTGCTTCACTTCCCTAGGAAGAGTCGACGCTGTTTGAATGAAAAGATATAAGTAAAGACGACAAGGATTGGCAGCCTCTCACTTTTATTGGGTCCTCATCTACAGTATCAGATCCATGATCGCCAGCCTTTTCGTGATGGCTCTTATACACCTAAAGAAAGTAGTCTTCTTATCACAAAAAATGAATATCGCCTTTTATTTATTGAGCATTTCCAAACCCTGTCAGGGACCCCGGGGTGACTTAAGCCTAAGCCCAATTTTGTGCTGGCCATCTCTGCCGATGTCTGCTTCTCACAGAGAGTGGTCTGAAAGCCAACCGGTAAGCCTTTTCAAGGTTTGGTTATGATCAGCCACGGTTTGCTAACTTCGCTATGGACCCAGTAAGTCCGAATTAAACACAATAGGGATAAGCCATTTAACAAATATGGTGTCGGAGACGATCGAACATAACATTGCTAGAGCCTTAGAAGTGTATCCCAGACTGAAGGTTAATTTACTAAAAGCAGGACCTCTCGACAAGGTGCTAGGTTGAAAGTTCCGGCAACTTTTCAGTCGTATTTTGCAGACTCTTCATGCCAATCGAAAAATACGAACAAAGAATATAAGAAATAAACAAAGCCTCAAATCCGTTTCGAGCAATTGCTCGTCCCATTCGCCCTAACATATCCTTTCCGGCTTGGGCATCATACTATAAGGCCACGCCTGGATTGCAATGCTGTACACTTTCGACTCCTTGAGCTCCGGATCTTCGTCTTTCACTTGCAACATCGACACCTGCAAAGTCCCGAGCCGCCCGCGCTGCTTTATGTGTCTTGAGGCAAAGTAGGGGACCGAAAAGCTGATGAAAGTTGGAAATACCCCTTCCACTTCGCCCTCGGCCTTCAGCGTAACGAATGTCTCGGGTTCTTGTTCCACATGCACTCCAAACTGCTTGTTTTTGTCCAATAGCTGTTTAACGATTATCGAAGAAGAATTACCGCGGTCGCTTGCCATGACATATTCGGTCAATTTGTCACGTACTATGGGTACTATTTGGGTTAGGAAACTATCGAACTCGTTTTCGATGCCCGCCAAAGCGTCATTTTTGTTTGCAGGGTCGTAATTCTTGATGGTCACTGTTTTGCTGTTTCTTACCTCGCCCGTCTCGGGATCTTTTACGAGCGAGAGCAGCTGCTTGTACTTGAAATGCTCCCATCGCCTATATAGGAAATAAGCTGCGGCAAGGCCCGGAGGCCCGAGAGTGATTAATGTGCTTGGATGCATATGCGTGAATCCCACTGCCATTGAAAGAAGCGCCGAGACATATTTCGCTGTAGTTGGGACACGTTTTGCCCAAAACACAGACATTGGAGATGTAAGCGGCGCATAGCTTTTGAGCAGAGGTCCTGTGATGTTTCGAACACTCGTGACTGAAAATAGCTTTGGTTTTGCGAGTGTGCCTCGTAGAGCTCCCGCCGTTCTATAGTATGCAAACAGCATTTTGAGATATCAGAATAAGATCAAGATGTTAAGAATGGATAGAGCTATTGCTAGATTATTCACGCTCTAAAATTTGGATTCAAAACGAATTTGGGTTGGCGCGCGGCTCGGCTGATATGCAATGCATTGCCGCTGTATGCAACCCATCGTGTAACTGCATCGAAAGACGCGAGCCAAAGAAGGCCAACGATAAAAAAAAAGATGCTTTCAGTTCCCAAGCCATTTATAGTACTCCCGCTCAAATTCTTTTCAAAAGATATTCCTCACATGTGTAATAATGGGAAAGGCGGATTTTGGCTCGGCTAAGTACCAGGCAAAGCAGCTCAAGGCTCTGGGGCTCCAGAAACTAAAGTTCTATTGCCAGCTCTGCCAGAAACAGTGCCGCGATGCAAATGGGTTCAAAAACCATTTAGCATCTCCGTCTCACATGGGCCGAGTATCCAATCTAAGTAACGATGGCAAAGCTCAACAAGTTATCGCACAGTACCTGAATCAATTTGAGGCCGACTTTTTACGGCTTTTGCGCGTGAACCATGGCACAAAGAAGATCAGTGCTAATAAGTTCTACCAGGAATATATATTGCATGACAGAGATCACGTACACATGAACGCTACCCGCTGGGGCTCTTTGACAGCGTTCGTGAAAGATTTGGGCCGCACATCCAAAGTCCGAGTCGAGATACCGGATGACGCCGAGGATGAGTTTAATCTATATATAAAACTTGTAGACCTGGCCTCAGAGCCTCAAGGAGGACGTGGCGCTCGCGCCTTGCAGACAGAAGAAGACCGGCTGACAAAATTCTTGGAGGCCCAAATCGCGCGCGGAAAACAACTTGAGGAGGACTCAGCGGGAAGGCCCGCCAGCCGGGTCTCGCTAAAACCAGTAAAAAGCGGCCCGGTTACCTTATCTTTGAAAGGGTTACTGGCGAAAAAGCAAACTAAGAAATCGGCATTTGGTTCTCAAAGTGACGACGATGACGACTAATCTGGATTGCATGTCATCAAACTCAAAAACATTTGTCAGGCGTCGAAGTTTGGCTCGACTTTTCAACTTGTGCAAAGGCTGATCGGCTGTTTGCTCCACCCCTCTGTTTCAAAATATGAAGGGGGTTTTCAGAGAGGCTCGATCACCCAAAACGAGATTGACTTTAGCTTGGGTACAAAATACCAACCACTTTTGATGGGGCCTTGAGTTTGTTCATACCCAGATTCAAGTGCATTTGGAAACGCCCAAAAGGTCCTCGGTGGTGAGATTAGATTGCTGTCGAAATTTCTTATTCAAGGTGGTATATGGTACAAAGGAGAATCAAATCAGACCGCTGTCAAAGCTTTTCGTGCAAAAGCCGTGCTCATTTTAATTTTCGCTCAATTTAAATGATTTGACTTGGCGTTTGATGTAGTAGCATTTTGCGGAAACGAAGGGTTTTGTAATAATTCCCGACAAACAAATATTCAGATTTAGTGACTGACAAATTCAGGCTTCACAACCTGCTTTTTTACATTTATTATCTATAAGGGGCTAACCAGTTCACAAAATGTTATACCACATCAATTTTGACAAGCCTTCTTTACTTATATACATGTATAGCAGTCATATATAATTGATCATGTCTTCATCCGCTCATAACACAACACATACACGTCTCTCGAGTGCAACTTATTGTAATCGCTAGAATTCACGTTTCCATGCTGGACATTGACACGCACACTGTCATCGTCGAAAAAACACCACAACGGCTGCGTGAGCGAATTTCCTTGAGATCCACTCGTGCGGGCCTTGTTTACTAGCGCCGTATAGTGGCCGCTCTTTAGTGTCCCGTAATGATTTATGAGCCCAGTCAAATTGTAGTAGATGTCATGAGTCAGGTGATTGAACTTCAACTGCAACGGATACGTGATGTTGGTGTTGAGCTTGTCTGTCACGTTGGACATCGAAAACCGCGAAAGGTGAATGAACATGACAGGCGGCAACTTGATGAAACTGAGTTGCTTAATGGATATCGACGTGGACTTGTTAGCGGCCATCGGCGCGGCCAGACTTTTCTTGGCGGGCGACTTGCTTCGTTTCAAACGAAAAAGTCCCCTTTTGGGCTGAAACACCACATCCATTGGGTTTTCTTTATCGGTGACCTTGTTGCATTTTGGACAGTTCCACGCGTTTTCGCCCGTAAGAACCTCGTCCTGAGTAAAGTATCGTAGACAATCAGTCAAGTCTACAGTCTGGTTATTTCCAGCAGGGATAGGGAGCGAAAGAATCGTGAACGGGCTGTAACTCACGGATCGGTAGCCGCATTTGTTGCATACCAACTTGCTTTGCACGTGGCCTTGAAAGATGTCATTGATGGGCGACTCGCCCTCGTGGTTAAGGAGGTCTTTATACCATTTGAGATACTCTTCTGTATCCCTCGGGTTCACGGTGATGTTCCACTTGCTGAGGTAGTCCACGGGCTCTCCGCGTGGTTTAAAAGCCATTTCCTCATGGAGCTTATCGAGCAAGAAAAGGAGAAACTCCTGTGCGTCCTGCTGCTCAAACGGGACATGAAAGTCGGGCTTTAGAGACGCGAGAATCCGCAAGAATTTTGTCGGTGCAATGTTGGCTCCACTGTTGGCAATAAACGTCGTGATGAGTCCTGCTGTGGCCTCGGTCAAAAACTGTGAGTTATGCGTTTTCTTGCGATGTAGAAGCAGCGCTTCGAACTTTTCGAGCCCGACCAACACTTGCACGGTCAGGTTGATGTAGCACGAAGATCCCAAGTTCTTCAAGCCGCATACCGCGTAAGGTTTGAGGCGACTGTTTTGTCGTGGTGTTTGTCGTTGTGTTTGTCGTTGTGTTTGTCTTTGGGTTTGTCTTTGTGTTTCCTGATGTGGATGTGCCCCAGCGCCATTCGAAGGCCAACTTTGATGGCTTTGGGTGTGTCGAGACGGAATCAAATGATGACTTTGCAGGTGGTTCCCTGGGTTGAGTCCGCTAGATGTGGAAGCACGCTCGAAACCACGATTCGTACTGTTGGTGGCCGTTGGATGGTGTGGATTGGGCTGATCCAGCGGGTAAACTTTGCCCCCGTGACCGGATTGTGCAGAGTACGCAACTAGAGGATCAGTTTTGGTGGCATGAATGTCTGCAGCATGCCTGTAAGCCCCGTTAGTTTGCATACCAGACACATCAGGGGCTATAGCGGGCGAGAGGTGATTGATTATGTATTCCTGGCTGGAGTAGGGAACGTGAGCCGGGCGAGCAGCAGAGTTATAATCCGAGTTATGATCCGGGATATTGCCCAAGTTAGAAGCTAGGCCAGAGGGAATCGAAGGTAGAGGGGCCGCGGGTGGTTTGGATGGGTAAGGCGCTGGCGGTCTAGACTGAACATGGAAGTTTTCGTCATTTAGCGGCAGATTCGTGGCATCTATAGGATACGGAAGTGGTTCGCGTTTGGGTGGGGTTTCCGTAACAGGATATGGAGTTTTCGGTAACTCCGCAACCGGGGCCGAGCCCAAAGAAGCTCGCCTGGTATTTGGGCTCTGCAGTAACGGCGGAAGGTCTGGAAACCGGCTATTGAAATTGAAAAGATCATCTTCTGAGATATTTCCAGAGGTATTTCCCGATGTATACACCAGCAGAGCATTCCCCAGATTTCCGGGCTCGTACTCGAAGCTTCGACTTATGTCTTGATCCACGGGAAGGTCCTTCTCCTTTTGTTTCAAATACTCAATATACTCGTCGAGCCACGCATATAGCAAATCGACATCGAACGAAAGCATCCTTTTCGACACCAAGTACTCGATAACCCACTCACGCACGGCGGGCGGCGGCACGTTAAATGCATAGGACCCCACAATATCCTCACAGCGATAGAAATTGTAAAGATTCAAGTAGATGATGAAGTCCTGGTGCGAGGACTCCATAAAGCGCGCAAACCCATTGAAATGGAGCATTATGAACGTGTTGACGAAATAGTTGAAGATGAGAAACGACCGCACATAAAGCCGGAACAGCTCGCTGATATCAGACTCTTTCACAGCCGCCAGTTGCTCGAAAAGAGACGCGCAATGGTCGATCAAGTCGAACACAGACATCGTGGCGATTTGCCGGTCGAGCTGGAGCGTCCGGAACTCGTGGTTTATGAGGTACATGCACTTTACCTTCGTAGCATCGACTTTCTGATTTGGCCCGGAAGCAAAGGGCGTTGTGGCTAGCGTTTTGGGCGAGTATTCTGGACTCGTATTTGTGGTTGTGGATGACAAATTAGTGCCCGTAGAAGGCGGTTTTCGTTTTAGGCCTGCCGGGCTTTCCTCCGCCGGCATCCTGGGTTCTGGTCAATATGACTGTTGCGTTATTTAATCACCAATCGAAATCTAAAGTTAAGTGGGTTCCGTAAAGAAATCGGTGTATTTTTATTATTAATATTGTATGGCTCTTTTGGGCTACACTAGCTGCCGTGCGATTAGCTCAGAGCTAGCCCAGAGTTGAGGCCCGTGTTTTTCTGGGTTCCCGGAGATTCCACGCGTCAGAGGCATGACTAAGTCTACTAGGCAATGCAAACAAGGGAATTTCGTGTGAATCACAATTAACGGTATGATAGTCCCGATTGGATGGGACATTGCATCACAATGCCAATATTGGAAGCTTACTTTATAAATACCAATTTTTATAATGATGGGCCTAATTTCCAGGTGGGTGATCTCGCACGGAGCCAAGAATATTGGCAGCATTGGAGGCTGCGAACCTGTGACGACTAGCTTGGGCCTGAGGTGATGGGCGTTTATATGCCTAGCGGCCTATGTAGCGAAAACAGGGCTGTACAGATCACATCTGCGGATCAAATTGCAGTCCGCGGCTGATTTTTCGGGTGATTCAAACGTGGATCCTATAAGACATTCAGTGGCTAGAAGACATTTGGTGCGCCACAACTCGGACATTATAACAAGAGTGTACTAATTAAAAAAGACTTGAGTGCATAATCAAAAACTCTGAATCTTTACTGGGATACGTAGTAAGTGAAATAAAAGCTCGAGTAATACTCGCCGAAGCAGAGGAACACACAATGATGGAAGTCTCGTGCGAGGGTCGCAACCTGATGAATCGGCCCTTGATGGGGTGGCTGCAAACGCTAATTTCATCTTCCAAGAGCCCTGTGGAAAATACCTTTTCCATTCTTTCTGCGATTTTCTGTCTCAAAAGATACAAGAGTAGCTTTTTCATTTAGAAATTGAAAGCAGTCACATCATATGTATCTCGTCATTTTATCTTGTTTGGATGCGTTTTAACTATACGTGTATTATTCTTATGCCTGAAGAAACAAAATATGGGCCCTGTAAAAACTCTTTCTGCGACTTTCCGTGTCAAAAAATTCAAGAGTAGTTGTTATTTGAAAATGCAAGCAGTCACTTTGTATGTATCTTATCTTCTGTATCTCGCTTGGGCCCGTTTTCAGTCAATGCCTGAAGGAACACCATGCGAGAATAGATGATGAGTCTAATGAGCTTAGTTGTATTTTAAAGTGGTTGGAGAAAACGGAGATCATCCATCTGAGAATCTTTCGATGAATCTATTATCGAATTCTATATTGCTTCTTTGAATAGCTGGGATTTATGAAATCAACCGGACTGAAGAACTGACAAAGCTTGTTTCTTCAGGCACAAGAACAAGACACGTAAAAATTGCATAAACCTCGAACTTTGAAAAGAATAAAACAAGGCTCTCATAATAGGCAGAGAGCACGATCCTTACCTTCGCGTCCCATTTCATATTATGCGAAAATATCTCTCAAGTCTTGAGAATCATTTTTAACTTTTCTAAGACAATTCAAAATCATCGATATGCCCCCTTATAAGGTGCGCTTTACCTTCGAATATGATGTGAATTATTTCGTCAACGGAGCCTCCTTTATTCATGAGTATGGATCCTCTACCTTAATTCGTCAACGGAGCATCATTGAGTCTTCAATAAAATGAGCAACGCCGTGAGCCGTGCTACAGTATCCCCCTCAAGTGTCTATGAAGTCTAAATTCAACAATGTAGATCGTGATGTGGAGGTCTCAAAAGCGCTGGAGGTCAGACCTAGAGAGCTGGCTTGAATTGAGCTGCCCGTTCATACAACCGAAAACTTTCGACGCATAGTGATATTCTCGGCTGACACGGTAACACCGATTTAGACTTGCTCACGACGGGTTGAACGGAAACCACACGCTCGAATCTTCGGAGATTTCCAGCGGCTCTTGTGGCTTGTCTCTCATCGGGTACATGCCCCAGCTGCTGAAGAAATCATGTTCCTCCTCGTCTAGAAACTCCTCCGGCGGCGCCGTGGTATTGCTGGTGAAATAATGCAAAGGATGATGCTGAGACACCGGTTGGGCCACTTGCGGCAGGGGGCCTGAGTAAGGCGGCGGCATTTGCAGGCCATGCAGGTCAAAACTCAGCAGTTTTTGCGGCGCGAGCAGCGTCTTTTTCTCCTGGTGTGGCGCCTGGGAGAAATACTCGAGGCCGGGGTCCTTCTCCGGCGTCACGTGCTGCCTCTTGCTTTTGGGCGCCGCCAACTCCTCGGCACTGCGCTTATAAAACGCCGTGTGCTCTGCGTCAGAGGCCGCCGCCATCTGGACGGCCTGCGTCAATGGCGTCAAAGAGTGCGAGCGGCTTTCGCCCGCAGGCGCCCTGGGTTCCAGATGCGGGTCGATCTTCAACTCGGCCACGTTGAGCAACCGGAAAAGATTGGACTCTTTCGAGGCCGACTCTCGGTCTGCCAAAAAGTCACGCGACTGATGTTCGATAGCGTGGTTGGGCTCGCTGATATGTCCCAGGTCTCCCATTTCCCCATGCACCTCGCGAAACGTTTCGTACTGTCCGTGGTGATGATGATGGTGGTGGTGATGATGGTGCGTACTACCCTTCGAACTTGCCTCTGGCGAGCTTGCCGAAGACTGTAGTCTGGGCACAGGGGTAAGCGGCGGGAGATAATTGAAATGCTGGAACCGCAGCAACTGCGCCTCGGGCTCCACAGAGTACATTCTGCCCCCCGCGGGACTGGGCGCAAGTTCCATGGGCGTGCCAGGGAAAAATGGCAGATGCGCCCTTACTTCCAGTTGGAGATGCGCAAAGCCAGGTAAATCCAGCGGTTGTGTCATGGCGTCGGTAGTATTTTGTGCCGTTCGCGAAGGCGGCGAGTAGTGGTGGTGGTGGTGGATGTTCACTTGCAAGTTGTATTGGCTCGCGCATTGCACAAGGTAATGGGCAAGCTGTTCCAGCTGAATGCTGCCTCCGAAACTAAGGAGTGCACGCACGGGGTCGTTTTCGGGCACGTTGGAATCGCCCGTCAAGGTGTATTTTGATTCCGTGGGCACCGCCGGCGCAGACTGTGGAGGGACAGCGGAATTTAGTGGTGCAGATCGTGCTGGTTGAGGAGACTGTGGGTGCTGCGGAATCTGTTGCAACTGGGTTCTGGCATACCCGTTCTGCCGCAGAAACGGTTCGTGCCCACGCGCTTCGAGCGACTCCGGGCTCACAAGCGCTTCGAGCAGGTGCAGTGGGGTTTTCTGGGCTAACGAGGATCCAATCAGAGAAGACAGCTCGAGACTAGACGGCTCGATGGCAGCGTGCGGCCCGTTTTCGGCACCGGTGGAAGGCTCGGATTTCATCTGCAGGCCCCGGGTCGACGGCAATTTGCCTCTGGCAAGATCCTCGATGTCGCCGTCAAAGTTTCCCATCATTTTACTCACGACACTGGGGCTAGCACGGTCGCGCACAACGGCAGTGACTACGTTGCGCCACCTGTTGCGGCACGTGAGCGAGGGCCGGCCCTCGAACTCGTTGGCAATGGTCTTCCACTTGGTCCCGTGTTGCGTGACCAAATCGATGAGCAACAAGTCCTCTTCCTCGGTCCAGTTCTTGAGCCGGTTGCACACTTTTGGATCTAGAACCTCGTAATACCGTTTCAGGCACTGGTGTTCGGTCCGGCCCTCGATGGCCAGCGCCACTTGTTGCCACAGGGCGCCGTGTTTCTGGAACTGCTCGAGAAGAAGCGCGTCCTCTTGAGGGGTCCATTTGCCCCGACGGAGATTTGGGTCTAAGGACAGTGCCCACCGTTTTCGGCAGTCTTTCGCCTTGCGTTCGCCGCCAAACGCCTGCGACACAAGGTCCCAGTTCACTGCGCCCACCTTCAACGTGCTTTCCTCATATTCTGTCGGGTAGATTTCTGCGAGCCTGCGCAAAAGATGATCGTCGTCTTCCTTCACCCACGTTTTCCGGTGGTCTTTTCTAAACGTCTGGAGGCCGAGCGATTCTGTGAACGCCAACGTGTCCACTGAATAGATGGACTTTCTGGCAGGCTTATCCTTGAGGCTCATGGCGTTTTTCACGCAATTCCACGGATGCCTGTGAGTTTTTGGCAGATAGCTTATCGTCAATAGAGGCGGCGCTGACGATGAGCGCGATGCGATAGCCACCGCACCTGCGGCGCACGTGACCGTGGCTTTGTCACGTGCGCCGGAGAGGCGGGGCGATCTGGCGATCTGGCGATTCAACAATCTGATCCGCAGATGGGCACAACAGCGACGGTGCGTTCTTGCTGCTCAAATGTATACGAGCAGCTGGTTGAGATAGTGGAGATAATTCTGTGCCGTAAGATTATGTCTAGTATCATTTCATTGTTGTGGCTGCACGTGACCACCTCCCGATTGTTCATGCGAAAATTGCATTGCATAGATACTCACGCCAGGCTCACAACGGTGCCTGCAAAGGCGCGCATAAAGATGGTTATTATGGACTCCAGATTACATAGTGGGCTTCGGAAGTACAAATTTCAACCAGCTTCATCTTCGATTCCCTTCTTTGTTGTTTGCTCCATCAGAATCTCATCGACCTCCTCGCAAGTGAGGGTATACAATTCAGGTTTTCCTTTGCTTTGTTTTCAAAATGACCCATTATATTGTGTCTGGAGGAAAACAACCTTAACAAGCCTCTTGCGTCTCCGCCAACGCATCTCGTGAGACAGTTTCCTACTTACTTTGTCTGATCTTCTTGTTTTCGATCAAACGAAGCAAGTTTCGCAAAAGCATCGCAATCGTTACTTTCCCGATCGAGGGTACGTACAAACCGGCCCTTTCCTTGATGTCCTCGTTGAAGTTCTTGGCGCTGGAAAAGTTGATGACAACCGTTCCGTTCGACACACTTGCTGAAGGAAACTTAAAATTTTCTGAAGGTACACCGGTAATCACCACGTCACAAAGAGGTGCGACTTTTTCGGGGACATTCTCTTTGTAATCCAACTCTTCGACCTTGTGTCTTTGCATCAGCAAATCGTCTCCCCTCGTGAACTTCTGCATGTTATTTATATCTGCCGAATAAACCGTGGCCCCGTCGTTGGCAAGCAACGCCGCAAGTGGCCTCCCCACAATTTCTGACCTGTTAACCACCAAGATATTTTTACCGTAGAGCCTGTTACCATAGGGCAAGTGCTTGTTGTAAACACCCAAGTATTCCAAGATCTTTACCATGGCCAAAGGGGTACATGGCAAGATCGATTTTTGCTCGTTAGTGGGGGCATCTAGAAATCTCACGTTATGGTACAAGTTGTGGTAGTACAAAAAGTTTAATCCCTCCACATCTTTCTCTGAGGAAATAGCTTGCTGGAGATATTGATCCTGGTTGTCTCCAAACACGGGGAAATACACCATTATACCATTCACATCATCGTCCTGATTGGCCTCCACGATGGCTGCCTCCAAATCGTTTTTGTTGACTTGAACAAGTTCGTAGGTAAATCCCAATGATTCGCACGTCTTTCCTGTCCAGCTGGCGTACATTTGGGCAGCTGGATCATCGTTTGCCAAAAATCCCACCAATTTTGGCTTGAAGTCTAAAGCACTGACCTTGCTCGTGACCTCCTGTGTGTACTGCTTTGCTATGGTCGAAGCTAATATGGTTCTTCCTGCTGGCCGAGACATGTCGTATGTAATGAATTGGGTTGTAGATGATGAGGTGTGAGAATCTGTTGAGAGATGTCTATGTCCGCAAAGCTGTGCCTATCCTTGTAGGTATGTTGAAGTGCCCTTGAACGGCTTTCGGTGAGGTTCCTTTTGGGGGAGTTTGAAAATCTGGTGTGCTGATGAGCTGTGGTATCTTATATGCGCGTGTTGAGAGCAGCTAATTAAGCGTAATATTCTTTGATTATTGGATCTCTGTCGCGGTGAGAGCGCAGTGTGCATAAGACCGGTGCGCAGTCAAAAAATGGCAGTCAAAAAAAAAAAAGAACTCAAACCAGGGACACCCAGAGAAACCATATGCAGAAATACTGAATTAGTATTGGCTAAGATCTGCTATTTCCACTAAAATGTTTTCCGATTCGAGATTTTCAGACAGCTTTTGAACTGAATTAATGTTGGAGGCGAACAAAAGTGTTCTGAGTCTTTTCTTAATCTCACAGAGAACGCTGTCCAGCATTTTTGTAGAGGCTCTGCCAAATAAACGCTTCACTGAGCATCAACTCGATATCCTGGTCCGTCCAAAGGGCCGTGGGTGGGTTCTGTAAGAAAAGCAAGATATCTTGAAAGTCTTTTTCCTTGATTTCACCGCTGAATTTGATGAGAAATGCTGCGCAAACATAGACGTGGAAGCCGCTGAAACCTAACGGCGTTTCGCTCAAGTAAGTGTCCCACATTCTGATCACTAAATCGATGGAGAGCTCGCGCATGAGCAAGCAGTTCATCCAGCGAAATGAAAACTGAATGAATTCAACGCCTTCCAGCTCTAAATGCTGTACAAGCGGCAAGTCAATTTTTGAGATCAAGCTTCGCAAATCGTTCACCTGCTTGATGATCCCTGGTTGCTCGTGTATGTAGTTATCGGTGATGTTATCCAACAACCTCGAAATACACCAGTAGCTGTCAGCCTCGATAATGGAGCTCACACGCGCAGAGAGACGACCGGGGTCGAAGTTTGCCCAAGACAAGTTTGGCAACTCCGGGTCCCGAAGAATATCTAATTCCTGGGTATCTGAGCCAGACTCATCAAGAAGCCCTGGAATGAAAAGTGCCGACTCGTCAGCTGCGCCCTCTTGGTCGTGAGCGTACTTTCTCTGAAGCTGCCACAAATAGTTGTTGAGGAAAAGCTGGTAGAATGGAGTACATATATCGTTGATGCCCTGAACATAGCCACTTGCAGGATGTCTTAGTGCCCACAAAAACAATATCTTCTTGAGCGACTTTTGCGTTGCGGCGTGTGAGTACAAGCTCAATGTCTGGTTGGTACGCTTCACGTCGATGTTGATTTGATGTAAAAGCTGCTTTTCCCTGCTGGACGAATTGTCTCTATTACTGGAATCCGGCATCTGAGGTGAGTTGTTTCCGCCGCGGTCGGCATCTTCGAATTGCGCCTGGTACTTACTTATCCCCTCGGAGTACTCCTGGCGTTTCCGCTTAAGAATCGACAGCTGCCTTGTCTTATTTGTGGGCAAGTATCCCAAGAGCAATTGCCACGTGAGCGCACGAAGCGAGGGTGGAATGCCGTTCCATGAAAGCTTCCTTAGTTCCTGGATATTGACTGCCTGTTCGTCCTCGCAAAGCGATCGTGTAAACTTCAAGAGTCTCGCTTGTGCCCTATTGGACTTTTTGAAGGACGGAGACTCGCTCACGTTGCGTGCTTCGTACGTACTTGAGAACTCCTGTCGAGGCTCTTTGTGTGTATTTTCCGCCACTTGCGGCGCCAGAAACATCAAATCAGGGTGAAGCAGATCGATCAATCCAGAACCAGATACATAGGGTGAGCCCTGTGTGTCACGACGTGGGCTCTGTGGCGCATCGCTTGCATCCTTCGAGTCGTCCATTTCGCTGAAATCGGCATCCCAGTCGTCGTCTAGATCGGCATATTTGTGTCGTCTCAAGGCCATTCTATGAGAGTCTCCTGAGGCGCTGAATGTACGAGAAAGCGAGCGGGGCTTGGGAGATGGCAGCTGAGTGTCTGGGTGCGAAAAGTTCTTGCTCAACGTAGACAGTAAGTTGAGTGCCGATCCGGAAGATACCGTACGACGAGGCAACGGCTTTTGAGGACCCGGGGAGTCCGCAGACCCGTTTTTCAACGAGGCAAGCAGTAAAACGGAACCGCCATGGTCGGGAGATTCGTATTCATACGCCATATTCCCATAGATACTGGAATTTATCTTGCGAATCTTATCAGAGGAATCCTTTTCTGTCTTTGAGCGCAGCAGCGATCCGGTGAGAGATAGATTCTTTAAGAACGACAGCAAGTTTTTACCGCGGCCACCGTGCTCACCAAAGATGAACTCGTTTGTATTTTGGCCGTACACCTGTGACATCTCCTGCTTCTTTTTGGGCATGTTGAGTGACTTGTAGAGCTGGCGGGTAATGAAAAAGGGGTTCCTCGATATGTATATGGAAATTGCGCGATTCTCTGAGGTGAACGCTTTTTGATAGATTCAAAAGTTTGTTTCTAATATTAAAATCAGACAATCGCTTGATGGAAGGGCGGTCCGCTGGCTCTCAGTGGAGTAGATCACTAGCTAAGTGTAACCTAAACGAGCACTGCGTGTGGCTGTCTAATGTGGAGTCTGGAGTCGCCGTGTGCGGTCACGTGATGTGTGCCGGTTCCGGGAGAGGTTATTGCATTATGGTTATTTCTTCGAATATCGAATATCGAATATCGGTGAAGGCGATCAAATCGTGATGTGAAAATGTTTCAATACCGTCAAAGTTATTATTATATGTAGCTGACACTTGGCCCCACTATCTCGCATCTCAGGCTTAGGATCGCATGGAGTGGGGCACGTCATGATGAGGCAAAGTTTCATAGATTTGCATCTGGAAATGTATTTCTTGAAAATTAATAGGTATAAGCAGAATTCATGGGCTTATGTCATGTTTTGGCTGTTCTCTATGTAAGTGGAAACTCATAGAGTGCAAGTACAATACTTCGTTAGCCATGCAAGCATTGACGAGACGTTCGGCCTTCTTCGGACCCTAAGGTTGATAAAAGAGGGTGTATGGCTTAAACGAATTTAAGCTGCCTCCTTTTCTTGAATGAATCAGGGAAAAAATAATGGAAAACGACAAGAATAGCAGCAATGATATAGTCTAAAGGATGAGGGCTCATCTTCCATAATGTGTGAGAGCAATCCCTCCCAGACAAAATAGATCAACTCATGGGGGATCACCACTGTTGTGGGCTCCAAAAGTTTTTCACGTAAAATTTCCGGATTGAGAGATATCATTTGCTGACATCAAAGCTCTTTATTGTCTGAGACGCGGCTTTATTACGAGCGCAAAAAGTCGGCGAAATGATGAACAATGGGCGATCTCTGAGTACATAAGATAGGCTCGAGAAAATCCAGCATTCCTTTCCTTTGTGTTTCTTGCTTATTCCATTAAGCTGTCAAAAAACACACTGGGATTCTGGTGGCATAACTCAAACGCTCGCCTTTGATCACCACTACCGCTTAATTTCAACATAAATACAACTGGATGCTTTATAGTAGCTTTATAAAGATGGCTGGGTTGGCTATCATTTTTTTAACCCGTCATTCCCAAAGCACGCCAACTCTCGTACCATCGCCTTCAGACTTGCCTGATCTCCGAGAGTTGACTGAGGAAGAGCTTTGCGGTGCTCTCTGCGATACACCCACGGACACAGCGAGCGACTACTTTTACGCCGCAGACATGCTTGTTTTGAAGCAAATTTGGCGGGACTTAAGTAAGTATAGAAGTGAGCTCCAGACCATGGTACAACAGCGGAGCTTTACTCATATGTCAGGAAAATGGGAGTTTTTTCATTTGACAGCTATGTTCCGAGAACTTTCCTATGCATACCAAGGAGTCGATGCCAAATTCCTAGAATATTATGACTCAATTGCCCAGGCAAACACAATGGAATCTGCGGTTCTTTTGAAAGACAAGATTGCGGCTTTGGCAATTGATATCGGACTGCTTCGGAGAGAGTGGCTTGAACAGTACCGAATATTTAGAGATCATACGCGACGCTTGAATGCGATTCAACCTCCCTTGACAGGAATGCAAGAATAGCATCAATGCTTCATGCGAACCTTCGATAAGATGGCTGTATATAAGTTTGTAGGTCTGTCTATATTTTATCAGTTCATATGAGCGATCTATAAATCAGCGGGACTCAACGAATAACCTTTTTACTCATAAATAAGAGGTTATTTTTATGATCGAAGATCCAGACCAAGCTCTTTTCGCTTCATGCTGCGTAAAAGATTTCGATTGTCTCGGCTATTATATGATTTAAACAATACCATTGCAAGAAACCAAATCTCTCTACCATGAGCCATACGCACCATGTCACAGCATGACACCTTGGGAAATCTGCGGCATCGGAAACGCCCTCTATCAGCCATTACTTTTATAAACACATCTAATACCGAGCTATGCTCGAGCCCTATGGCGGTCGCTCAATTGCCCTTGACCTCGCCCTTGACAACGACACCACCCTGCTTCAACTCCCTGCCGGTCAAGTGTAACGTGCCATTTTGAGTGATGCTGACAATGACCTCCAAATTCGAGTCTGGCTTTAAGTCTGCCAATGTCAACTTGGCCAACAAGTCGCCAGGAACATATACAACCTCCCTCTTGACATCGGGCTCTTCGTCGGACTCGTCCTCGGAATCGTCATCTGAGGAAGGCTCGTGCTCCACCACGGTCTCCTTGACCGTTCTCTTGCCCTCGTACAACTCGACCACCACATCTGCAGCCTGGCCGTTGGTGACCTGGATCGATTTCTTGATGGGGTAGGCGGTTTCTGCAACCAAAAGCGGCTGGAACGCGCCCTCGGCGTCCTTAATTCCAATAGGCGCCTGCAAGTGTTGCGTGTTGACCACAACCGGCTGCAAAGACTCCTTGATCTCCTCCTCATCAAAGCCCTCGACCAACGCAGCTTGCAAAGCAGCACCCTTTGTGGACAATTCCTCGGGATTAGTGGCCTTGGAGTCCAAAGAGGGCGCGATCACCGTGGTGGATTCAGGGAACACAAACTGGACGTTTTGCGCCAACTTCACCACGTTCGCGCAGCCTCCAGCAAGCAAAACCTCGTCGATGTCCAAGCTCTCGAGCCCGGCCTTGGCCAAAACCTTCTCCACAAACGCGGTCATGTCACTCAAGGGCTTTCTTGCGGCCAACTCGAATCTCAAGCGGTTGATGTTGCCGAGGAAATCGTACCCCTCGGCCAAAGACTCGACGGAAAACGACGACGACTGCACGTTGGACAAGGTCTTCTTGGCCACAATCGACTCGGCCTTCAACTTGGCCATGGACCGCGCGTTGGTGCGCGGGTTAGCCTTGAACTTCTTCTCAAACTCTTTGGCAAAGTACTCGGAGATGGCGTCGTCCAAATCGTCACCCCCCAACTTCTTCTCGTGCGCAGTAGGCAAAATCGTCATGATCCCTCCTCTGACGGCAATCACAGCAGCGTCGGATCTGATCCCGCCAAAATCGGCCACCACATAAAGCTTATCTTGCAACAAACGGTCCTCACCTGTGGAGATCGTGTATGCGGTCAAATGCGCCAACAAGGCCGCGCTGGGCTCGTTGATCTCTTGCACAACTGTCAATCCTGCAGCGGCCACGGCCTTCACCAACACCTGCTTCTGGTGCTCGGAGAAATCCGTGGGAACGGTCAACACTACATTCACAACCTTCTTGCCCAAGTAATCCTCGGCGGCAAGCTTCAACTGCTTGAAGTGTCTGGTGGTAGCCTCCTCGACAGTGACCAACTCGACCTCTCCATTTTCCCGCTCGATTTTGTAGCCCACACCGCCGTCTTCAGTCTCGACAGGCTCGGCGGCATGTGCGGCAACGGAAACGTCGATTTCCGCGTGTTTTTTCCCGAGATAGTCACGGAAGTTCACAATGGTGTTTCTGGCGTTTCTCACCAACTGCGCCTGTGCCTGGGCGCCGTGGTATTCGTCCGATCCGATGTACGAAAGAACAGATGGAATGGCTCTGTCTCCGTCTGGGTTGGCAATGACATCGACCTTGCCGTCCTGTGTGGCGACCGCAATAGACGACGAGGTGTTTCCAAATGTGATACCAATAACACTGGACATGCTGAGTCTTGTAGAGTAGTAGAGTTTCTTGTGGTTAATGGAGATGAAAAAAAGATCTTCTCGCTAGAGCCGTGGTCTCGTGATGCTTCTGGATGAGCTCGGGCCTTTTTCCGCGATTCTCAGATTAAAAAAAAAAAATAGAAAAAACTACGTGCACACCTGGGTGAGCCTGCGAGAGTCGGCACCAGTCAAAGGAAAGACAGCAAGGGCATGCAAAAAGGACGAGAATGTAGTTTGAGATGAGTGTTCTCTTTTCAAAATCTGTTCAAAAAGATTTCTCATCATGTGAGTCCCTTTTGGCAGACAAATTGATGCTTGAGTGTGGAATCTGTGCATGCTTCGGAAGTTCGTTCATGGCCATGATATTCGCCATTGATCACGGGGCACGTGCATGCCTGTTAGGTGGCCGCGAAAACCCCGTAATCGCCAGTAATCTCCTAAAGAATGTGCGCGCTTCTCCCATTGATTATTTATTGTAATCGTTTAAGCTCATTATTGATTAAACGATCACAACAGAGCTTGCTTCGATGTGATCTCGCACTTGGCCATAATTCTAGGTCAAAAAGAAAAATGTTTGGACGAGTCCGGATTTGAACCGGAGACCTTTCCCATGCTAAGGGAACGCGCTA